>MU769355.1:19303-30030 GCA_026770625.1 Nicotiana glauca
TATATATATATTAGTTTCTACTAAGAATTTTGCTATTCTCACGATTCGAACTTGAAACCTCTAATTAAGAAGTGTAAAATCTCGTTACATCCCTCGGTGATAATAAGATATTTTATTGATGGATCATATTGGATACAATATAGTTAAGACATTTTATGAAAGTTTTATAACAATCAAAAAAAGAAGAAAAGAGAGTGATCATTGTAAGTGAAAGAACTGATAACATTTCTATTTAGAGAGGAGACCAAAAGTATATTTTACACTTATATTAGCATCATCTCTTATCTTTTTTAGATAATTAATATAAGAGGAAAAAGAAAAAAAGAACCACAAAAAAAAAAAAAAAAAAAAAAAAANCATGCCAACATGTTTCTCTTTGTAATACTAAATTAGAGACAATGATGTCCTTTGATCTTATCTTAAAGTGGTTTTTTATTGTTTAAAACTAAACAAAATAATTTGAGAAGAAGAACTTAAGTAGATTGTTGACATTTTGGTTTGAATAATTATAAATTCCAAAAATGTATGCACATCATACATTTTGTTTTAGATTCAATGAGTATATTTTATAGGTGCTTTTGATTAATAGATGAATATAGAAAATCATCTAAGTAATAATAGTAAACATATTACTGCGTTTGCACTTGTAATATTACGATTTAAATTGTTATCTTTTTCGATCGCTGAATTTATGAACACACTTTAAATCTGTGAGCATATGGATTTTTTTTTTTTAAATGGGAGTATGGGACCAATTGTGGGCTGTCTCATTATTTCAATCATAGTCTAAATTGGTCAACAAAAGGAATTAAACGTCAAAAAGAAATAATTCAAACAGATTTTAAAGTGTCAAAAACTTTTCTATTTGAAGTGAAACAATGATGAATGGGTTGTCTCATTATTTCAAGGAATTTTTATATTCTCATGCCATATAGGAAATTATATTACCCTCAATATTTAAGGTTTGATATAATTACATTTAGTATACATAATTATCAATTATATATCATTAGTGGTTTTTAAGGGTATTAATTACACTCCTAATTTAATGGTACCGTATATTCTTTCTAATATCACTCCCCCCACGTTTCTCTCTCCAATTCTCACACCTTCACCCACTTTTTCCTCCCACACTCACGATTTCTGTATTAAAATCCCCTTATTTCTTCCATAGCCAAGGCTTTGAATTCGAATTTGGGTTTTCAAAAGACATTGTTTGTTTGGATTGGATGTTGTTGGAAAGAATTAAGAATTCTCTCTACGTCTCTCTCTATCTCGCAATCCCAAATTTCAGTAATATAAGAGGAAAGGAAAAGAGAGCATCAATTCTACCATTGACAGCCATTAAAAAGCTTTGAAGCTTTGAATTCTAATTTGGGTTTTCAAAAATAATTATTTGTTTGGATTGTGTGTTGTTGTAAATAATTGAGAATATGGTTTGGAGTTTATATCTCAATTTTGAGGGGTTTTGGTGAAGATTAGACTTAATTTTGGCTGAATTTCAGATTGAAACTCGAAGAAGAAGAAGACATGACATACATTATATTGCAGAAATTGTAGAGAAACTATAGATAAATTGTAGAAAAATTATAGACTATTGTTTATTTATTTTTTAGCTTTGTGTTTTTGTGTTAAAAGTTTTTATGTGAGCTTATTATTCCACTTCGTCTATTTTGGAGATAACTAGTGCAGAGGAGAAGATGTTCTTTAAGTTATATATATATATATATATATATATATATATATATTGTTGCACCTTTAAATTCAAGAAATTATGGTTGTATTGTATTTAAATAGGCGTGAATTTGTAGAATAGGTTGAATGTGAGGAATGAGTCAAATAAGACTCACAATGACTTGTTTTCTACATTTAATCTACAACAAAACTAAATATCATTTGAAAAATTAATATGAAAATATAGAATTTCAATATTTCTACAAATTATCTACAAAATTTCTTAGGAAGATCTATCCCTTCATCATGTTTTTTTGGATTCCGTATTTAGCATAACAGTTTCGTAAGGAGTAACAAGAACATATAGGAGAATCATATAATTGTAGCATAATTAGAATTTTCGACATAATTGCGTTTTTGCAGAAGATTTGTAGAAGTTTTAGTCGTTTTTTATTTATGAAAACAGAAAACAAAGCATCTACAATTAGAATATAAATAATCTACAATTTGTCTACAAAATATCTACAAACTGGGTACATATTTGAACTCGATATGCTCAGGGGCGGACTCACGTGGAGAGGAGAGGGGTCACCGGCACCCGGTAACTTCAGAAGAAACTATCGATATATATGTGTATATACTTTCAAATTATGATATATATTTTTCTGTGACCCCTCAAACTCAAAAGCACTTTGGGTGCATTGGTAGGTGTGTTGTTGCTTTCATGCCAAATATCTAAGTTCGAATCTCTGCAGCTACATAGCTACTTCTCATGTTTTTTATTTTTCAGTAGAACAATTTAATATGATAGCCCATATTTTTGTTGGAAAATATGGTCAGCCCAAAGCCCATATTTTTAGCTACTACCCCATTCCTTTTTTCTTTTACTTAATGTATTTGATTTAGTTTTTTCCAATGGACCCAGCCCTTTTACTTTTAGTTAAATCCCTACGTCAAAAGCTTCTCCTCCAATTATCTCTCTCCACACAGAAAACTTCTTCCTTAATTTTCAAAGCCCACATGCAACCACCAGTTATTAGTCCACCTAAAGCCATCGAGTAATTGTTTCCGTCGTGACCCTACTGCCTACAAACGCTGTTAAGGTACTGTTACAGTGCATCCGCTATCTTTAAATCCTGGATCCGCCTCTGGATATGCTTTCCCTGAAATATATATTATTGATAAATCTGCTTCTGCTTCCGGAGGAAATTTGGAGTGGGAATCAATCTTCCAACTGCTATCTGCCCCTGAGCATAAAAATATAGAAAGGTACTAGAACTCTTTCCTTCTCGTTGTTAATGATAAAATTAATTGTACAGACGAAACCTTTTGTCCAAAAGTAGATTTCCTTGTGTTTTTTGTAACATTTCAAACCTCAAAATTCGGCACCTACTTATATTTCTGTCTCTTGGAAATCAACCTTAATATTTGTTCAATTATATCGTCAGCAGTCAGCACTAACGAAGAAAAAAGGAAAACCCGCATTCTTATGATAACTGTAGCTTTAAAATATTTCTACATCCAAGTGTGGGTGGAAGATCAGAGAGGAAAGAGGAAAGAGGAGAGAAAAAAAAAAGTATAACTAAATTCCTTAATTGAAGGTACTAATAATGGATTGAGACATTTTTAAGGTGGAATGTATATATTTTGTAAACAAAACTTGTTTAGGTAGGGTAATTTACTAAACACGAACATTTAGGGTAATATAGTTTACTATATGACATAGGAATATAAAAATCCCTTATTTCAAGCATATTCTTTCGTTTTCCCTTCCTTTTTTTTTGGGTTTGGCATGGTATAACAACATACTCATATAATTGGCAGAAAATAGCCCCAGTTTTAGATATTGACATCAAATAGCCAATAAATGTATATCACAATAATATGTATATCTCAACGTTTTCTTCTTCTTTGTCTATATCAACATGTATATTAAAATTTTATTTTCATTCTTTGTATGTAAATAATATTATTCTTTGTATATCGATAATATAAAATTATATATATAGTTATTGCTGCCTTTATATCAATGTATATCACAATAAAAATATTATATTATTTGTATATCACAGTGTATAGCACATCGAACATGTGTATACCAAAATTGTAACCCGTGTATAACTCTATGTACATCAGTGATATCTCATGTATATTATGTGTATCTGTGTATATCCATGAAAATTTGTGTTATATGTACGATATACAATGTGATATACATGGGCGTCCATAAAAAAAATTATGTTGTATACACGATATATAAAGTGATATATACAGACGTCCTTAAAAACTTGTGTGTGATATACACTGATGTCGCAATATACAATGTGATATACACATGTCGTAGTTGGATTTTTAGGTCAGCTTTTTTTACCTGAAACCAATCTAAATCACTTCTAATCTTGCTCAAATTTAGTATATAGCCTCTTTTAGGTATTTTCAACCAATTTCAATCACACTCACTCATTAAATCCAACCAAAAAAAAAGGAAGAGAGAAGAAAAAAAAGTTAAAATATATTTTCTCTCTCTTAGTTTTTGCTAATCTTGCTCAAATATTGTATATAGCCTCGTTTAGGTATTTACAACCAATTTCAATCACACTCACCCATTTAATCCAACCAAAAGAAAAAGAAGAGAGAAGAAAAATAAAGTTGAAATATATTTTTTCTCTCTTAGTTTTTGCTTATGATTTTTTTTTATGTGAGATCAACCTTACCTTTTCATCCCGCTGATTTTTTTTTCTTCATAATTTGCAAGAATTTTTGCTAAACTATGAGAGCAAAAGAGAAGATATAGAAGAAGAAATACAAGGAGAGAAAGGGGGAGGAAAGCCAAAATAAGCGTGTAGTTTTTTTTAAGAGAGAATATAAAAGAGAGTAGTTTTTTAAGATGTGGCTATATAATGTCAATTGTTTGGTGCTATCTTTGTCAAACCTAATATAAGGCTAAAAATTGCCAATTCCTATTATGTGTTGTTATAGGATGCCAATTTCTTTTTCTACCTTCTTCCCTTTCTTATTTAAGTACAACTAATTAATTAGATTGGTTTTGGAGTTAATGGATAAAATGTTAAAAGTTTGATGATAGAACAATTTTGTAATGGCTTTTTTCAGTACCCTATTGAAAAGGTGAATGTGTAAAAAAACTATAACAAGGATTATTAAAACAAATACTCTATATATTTTAGTCGTTTTTAAAAATAATAGCCAATAAAATATATTTTTGGTATATATATGTATTATATCCATATAAGATACATATTATAAACACTTTTTGGTTAACAAATGCAATTAATTTTGCCGAATGTTGCCTAGGATTATTTCTAGAGATTTTTACCTAATTATATTATATTAGAAACTTATTTATCACTTTTCTTTAAGTTCTAGAATTACATTGTGTATCTATATTTACTATTTATGTACAAAATATGATAAAAGAATGATCCCTTAAATATAGGAATTAATTTGTAACGTATTCCCCATCCCCATCTATCAGCTTTAGCCTACCACAATCACTATTTTTTTCATAATTTCAAAAAAAAAAAATAAAGTCATTCTCTCTTTCATACAAATCCACCAATATATCTGTCACGGCCCCAATTCCGGTCGTGATGGCGCACAACAATAATTGCTAGGCAAGCCCGACCAATTAATACTCACAACCCAATCACACATCCCATTACAAATTTATAGCATTAAATTAACAGTTCAACAAATCTGTTAACCAATAATTTAGATAGAGACAATATGAATCACTGACATAACCAACATCTCCCAGAGACCTGGGGTCATGAGTCTAGAGCCTCTAATAACACAGAGTAATAAATCCTCAATAATACTGATGTTCTAAAATGCGGAAAGATAAAAGGGATAGGGGAGGAGTCGGGTCCTGCATACGTCAGGCAGCTACCTCGACAACTCATGAAAAACTCTGAAAGCAGCAAATAGCTCGACTATGCTCCCGGGACACCTGAATCTGCACACATGGTGCAGGGAGTAAATTGAGTACTTCCAACTCAGTGGTAATAGACATATAATGACTGACAGTAAGAAATCCCAAAATACAACAATACAAAGCTATAACCAATAATTCTATACATTTAACGGGGGAACAACATCAGGGCAATGACAGGTAAAACAGATAGATATCGATGCATGAATGCAATGCAATGCACATGACCGCTGCGGCGCGCAGCCCGATCCATTTGGGTACCCGCGCTCACTGTGGGGGTTCAGACTCCGGAGGGGCTCCTATAGCCCAAGCGCAATATCATCGTAGCATTCGCTGCGGCGTGCAGCCCGATCCACACTCAGTACAGATATATACATGTAAGCCACACAGGCACAGTCAAATTTATCATTTTCAGTTCCAATTATTAGGAATTATAGATTAAGTGTTTAAAACTTTAGGAATTTACTAATCATTTCGAGACAGTGTTTAACTCAGGACTGATATCATGAAAACATGCTAAGCATCATGAAAACAGTGATAATAATCCCTAAGAGATCCAAATAATCGGCACGCAACCCAAATATGTTCATAGCAATCCAAGTAGGATGTTTACCAATCAATTTCTAGTCAATACACATTATGAACATCACTCGGACGGANCAAACCGGCCACAAGACTAGTCCGCTAAGCCTCTTCCTCTCGAATCGACCTCCTCGTGCGTCGAATCTGGCCAAAACCATAACGAATACATTACAATAGGCTAAAGAAACATAACTCAATCAAAAGAATTCGAGAAACACCAAAAATCACGAAGTTGGCAAAACCCGAGCCCCGGGCCCACTTCTCGAAAAATTACAAAATTTACATCACCGGATTTCTCGTCTCACCACGAGTCCGTACATATAAAATTCATCAAAATCGGAGTCCAAATGCTCCCTCAAATCCCAATTTCTCATTTAAAAACCCAAGCCCTAGTTCTTCAATTTTCACCCAATTTTTCCAAGAATTAAAGGTAGATTCTTCAATAAAGTAGCGGTTCTAGGTCACGAGACTTACCTTCAATCGATTCCCGTCAAAACTCTCTTCAATTTCTACCCAAAAGCTCTTGAGGTGGTTCAAAAATGGAGGAAATATCAAATGGGTCGCGGATGAAATGTTATATAATAAACCCTTCTGTCTCCAGCTTTTTCTTCTATGCGAACGCAAGACCACTCTTGTGTTCGCGATGCATAAATTTTTCCTCTGACAAAATTTCCCTTCGCGAACGCGTCTGATCTCCCACGAACGCGAAGGCCTGGCCCCTGAACCCACACGAACGCGGCCTTCTGAACGCGAACGCGTGCCCAGCACCGCGAACGCGAAGCACCAATGCCTCAACCTACGCGAACGCGTGGACCCAACGCGAACGCGATGAACATTTTCCTGACCTCCAAACTTAACTCTACGCGTTCGCGACACATACTACGCGAACGCGAAGAAGGAATTCTCTGCAACTCCACAGCTGGAAAACCAGCAATCACAGAAGTCCAAAAATGATCCGTTGATCACCAGAAATCACCCCGAGGCCCCCGGGACCTCAACCAAAAACGCCAACATACCCCAAAACATCATACGAACTTGTTCCAATCATCAAAACACGTCAAACAACACAAAAATCATCAATTCTTCACGGATTCAAGCCTAAGTTTATCAAATTCTTCCGAAACTCACATTCGATCAAAAACCCGACCAAACGATGTCCGAATGACTGAAATTTTGCACACATATCCAAAATTACCTAAAGAAGCTACAGCAACTCTCGGAATTCCATTCCGACCCTCGGATCAAAATCTCGCCTATCAACCAGAATTCGCCAAAATTCAAACTTCGCCAATTCAAGCCTAATTCTACACCGGACCTCCAAATTCATTTCCGATCGTACTCCTAAGTCAAAAATTATCCCCCGAAGCTAACCGAACCACCGGAATTCACATCCGATCCCTCTAACTATATAGTCAACTTCCGGTTGACTTTTCCAAAACAAGCTTCATTTTAAGAGGCTAAGTGCTTCATTTCCAACTAAAACCAATCCAATTCTATCCGATCAACTCAAATACTGACATTGAAACATAGAGCAACATAATATGGGAGAAACAGAGCGGTAAATCACGTGACGATGGGCCGGGTCATCACAATATCTCTCTCTCTCTCTCTCATACAAATCAAAACTATTATCTCTCTAAAATTGTAGCATCATATATTTTTCTGAATCAATTCCACCAACAACCATAAAAAAGCTTCAACTGTTAACAAATCCATCGACATTATCTCTGAAATTGCAGGTAGAGAGATCTGGCATTGACATACCATTAAAAAGGTTCGAAACTTTGAATTAGATATTCAGATTTATGAATTTGTGTTTTATTTGGATTGGGTGTTCTTGAAAACGATTGAAAATATCCTTTAGAGTTTATCTCTCAATTTGAAGGAAGATTGGTTAAGTTTAAATTTGGTTTTAGGTTGAATTTCATATTGAAACTTGAGGAAGAAGAAGTTTCGGATTCGTATTACGATTGTATGATAAATGTATCATAATTATATCTGAGTTGTATTTGATACATCAATACCTAAGATAATTCTGATACAATACTAATACTATTTGTCACACCTCCTTTTTACACGCCCTTACCCCGGAGGGTAAAGTGCGAGGGAGTTTTTCCATTTAAAGTGACAATATTCGAAATGGGATTATTTTATTTATTTCAGAGTCGCCACTTGGAATAAATTATGGTGTCCCAAGTCACCGATTTATTTAAATCCCAAATCAAGGAAATTTTGACTTTCCAAATGAAGTCTGCGAACCAGAAATTCTAAGTAAGGAATTCTGTTTACCCGAGGGAAGGTGTTAGGCACCCCCGAATCCCGTGGTTCTAGCACGGTCGCTTAAACTATTGTAAATGGCTAAAATATCTGATTTTAATATATGTTATTAGTTACGTGCTCTTATTAAACTTCAAACCGCTTTATTCCATTAAACTTGTATATTTAAATTTCTTAAATAGAAAGGGCCCAGCTCGCAATGAGGTTGTTTCAAATTATGCTTCAAAAGGGACTATTGGATGACTTGATTATATGTAATCCTCATTTGTTCTAGTCATGGATTTCATACAAACATGCGTCGTTCAAATAAATTTAACATATGGCCGTGGTTACCTTACGTTTCGGATTAGTACCAGCTCAAGTTGAATTAATCCTAGCGTCGTGTATACAAACATGATACGGGAGCGTTTGATTCACTACCGAATTATTTTCTAGTTGAGTACATGAAGCAACAGTTAGAGGAATGATTATAACATTATTATGAAGCTTATTTTAATGAATGTATTGTTAAAATCAAACTAACCATAATATAGTCAAGTATCAACAGCCAATACATGTCAAGTCTTGGAATTAATTTCCAATTTGAAGTGTATTCGAGTTTTTTTGTACATTTGAAAACTAAAAGTAGATCAAACCGAATGCAATCCTAATATTCCGAACTAACAATACGATATCTATTGTAGTTTTAGAACAGTCCTAATTTAATTTACAACTCAACAGAATCATTCAAATAGCAGTCCCACCATAAAGCTTAAGTTCCGATTTCATTTCATTGCCAATAGGAGAGACACAGTCTCAGAAATGTGTACCTGAGATTTAACAGGAGAAATGAAAGAGGAGAAGATCAGTAGCAGCTTAGCAACAACAAGCACACGGTAGATTCAGCAACCAACGACAGATAAACCAAGAGCAATTTCGGAGTTCCAAAGACAACACGCAAGCACAGTTCCGAACAGTTTGTAAGACCAAACAAGATTGATAAAACAACCCCAAAATAACAAACAAGAATTAAACTTGAGTTCAGAGGCTGAAATGTGGACAATCAGTCTTTTATTTCAAGGTAGCAGTAACCTTTTGACTCTCACAAGTGCCCCCTCGAAGTGATTAAAGGGGAGACCTAAGGCTGATTTCAGAAATCTAACAATAACCCTTCCAATACTGGATTTCAGAGTCAATGGAAAGGAGCAGAAGAGGATTGATTACTTCTGTTCGAGTGTAACTTATGAAGACTCTTTTTGCTAAACCTCTTTTTGATCTTTCAAAGACTGAAAAAAAAGCTCTCAAAGGCTGGAAAAATCTGATCAAAGACAGGCTAAACTTAAGACTGAAAAAAAAAACCTGATCAAAGACTAAAAAAAAAACAAACTCTCTCAAGGACTGGAAATTCTCCCCTTAACTGTTCTGAAACTTCCCTTTTATATCCCTAAAACTAAACTCCTACAGCCTGTTAAATGACTCAGAATGGTCAGTCCTCCATTCCCCCCCACTTCTCCTTGTCTAAGTATGGGAACTCTAATTTTTTAAAACCCTGAAGTTCAAAAACTAATGGAATATTCTGCTGTCCAGCACGTTCCACTAGACTACCCCATGTGCACTGCAAACTTTTAACATTAAACTGAAACTGGTTTCTGATTTCCACTACTTAGTGTCTAACCAGGCTGTAATTTACACTATAGCCCTCTCTTTTAAGCAATTTAACCAATAGTTTAAGGGTACACTGAATGTACCATTAGTAAGCCAACTAAACTCTGCATTTCATCATGGCTAACAGCTATATCCAATTCAGACTTTAATTCAAACAATGATTCGGACCAAATTTAACAGTGTCAATAATATCACTGTCCATTGTTCTAACAAACAGACCTATAAAACTAATCGACGACATTCATTTCATCAATTACAACACATATAATCGATAACAAATAATCGACATACAAATCAGTGATTCACAGTCTTTGGGCCAAAACAGGAAAAACACGGAACTAATTATTCGACGATATTAATCAAAGCGAATATGTATACTATAACAAACACATTTTGACAAACAATCAGAAGCAAAAAAATTGACCAAATAAAAGGTCTTTAAAAGGGAGAACAGAAAAATTAACAAAAATCGAAAAAGATAAAATAACCACAAAGACAGAACTTACAAACACATAAATAAAGATAGAAGAAAAGGAGAAGAAATACCTCAAAAGGAAAATCAGAAACAAAACGGACTTGGACATAATTCGGACTTGAAACT
>MU769359.1:2392-25951 GCA_026770625.1 Nicotiana glauca
GATGTGCATCTCCCTATGTGAGATATTTGTGTGGATCGAGTGGCACGCCGCAACAGCGTGATGTCGAGAATAGTTTTCCATATGTTACTTGGTATGTCTTGCTTCCTGGTTTCTGAAGAACGTCAGTATTGGGTGTTGCTCGGCGAATGGCGCATCGGTTATGTCCTTTCAGGATTGAAGGGTGTATATTACTTACTTCACCGTGGGTGTGATGGATTGCTTGGTTTCAAACACCAATCTGTGTGTGCTGTCTGCTTTTGAGCACGGTGACTTGAGATGCTTCATGTGTAACAGTGTTTGGATAAGATTGCGCATTGTAGCGAGGCTACGTGGAGATTAGACCCTTCGGGGTAGATACAAGTATTCTATTTCTATGATGTGGGACGGGGTCCCAGCCTTGTATTGTGATGGTACTGAGGAATTTGAGTTACATCTCTTTTGTTTGAGTCATTTGTCATGATTTGAGTATATTCAGACCGCCCATCATTGGTGCGTGGATTATGCAAGTTATGGCTTAGGCCTGTGATGAGGTGTCATATCACCAGAGTGGTGCGTTGAATTCGAGGTGATCGTTGGAGTCATTAATAAATGCGAACAGATTTGATTACAGTTTGTTGGAAGAATAATATCGAGTTTCGAGTTTATTCTGATTGTTGACGTGAGGTTCTGAATTTGAGTATGATTTCGAAAATCTGCTGTGGTATTAGTCAAAAAGGGAGTGGCTTCATGAATGGTTGATCTGAGAAATTGATACAGTTTATTGCGTGTTTCATTATTCGTAGGCAGTATATGAAAGTTCTAGAATAAGACCTTTATTGATAAGAGGTTTTTCCACTGGTATTCGGGTGTTGTGGGCAGATGCTGTGAATAGAAGTTATCGCTTCGAGTGTCTGGGTTATGTAGTATATCATATGGTTGCGCCTGAGGTTGCAGGTGTGGGTTATCACAGCTGGTTCGGATTTATTCTGGGTATGATTTCAGAAGGTGCTATGTGGTTCTACGGTCTACGGTCTGAATGAACTGTGAAATTTCAGTTGTGTTGTATTATCGGGTCTATGTAAGATAGGGTGATGTGGGATCACCCCAGGTATATGCTTGGTAAGGTCATTCAGCTATTGGTTGGTTTCTAGTACAACTCTCGGCACGCTCGAGGATGAGCGTTTGTTTAAGCTGGGGAGGATGTGACGACCCGACCCGCTGTCACGTGAGTTACCGCCCTGTTTCCCTCATATTATACTTCACTATGTTTCAATATCAGTATTTGAGTTGATCGGGTAGAATTGGATTGGTTTTAGTTGGAAATGAGACACTTAGTCTCTTCGAAGGAAGCTTGTTTTGGAAAAGTCAACTGGAAGTTGACTATATAGTTAGAAGGATCAGATGTGAATTCCGGTGATTTGGTTAGCTTCGGGGGATGATTTGTGACTTAGGAGTGTGATCAGAATCGAATTTGGAGGTCCGAAGTAGATTTAGGCTTGAATTGGCGAAGTTTGAATTTGGCGAATTCCGGTTGATAGGTGAGATTTTGATCCGAGGGTCTGGTGTATCTGGCTTTTGGTATTTCCGCATCTGCGTAAAAGGAGCCGCATAAGCGGTTCCGCAGATGCGGCTATGGTGTCGCAGAAGCGGTCCTCGAGGGGGCCTGGCATTTTCGCAGGAGCGGAAGTCCTTCCGCAAAAGCGGGTCCGCATAAGCGGACAATTCATCACAGAAGCGGTTGAGGGGAAACCGCATAAGCGGGCTTTTAGTCGCAAAAGAGGCACCTGGGGAGTTAAGTGAAAACATCATAAGCGGTCACATGGCCGCAGAAGTGGTCCCGCATAAGCGGTAGCAAGACCGCAGAAGCGAAAATTTGCTGAAGGGTTTTAATGAAATAGTGTTCGCGAATTTCAGAGGTTGAGGAAAATATTTTGACTTCGGGAAGAGGTGATTTTGGACGATTTGGAGAGGATTCGAAGGGGATTCCATCAGGTATGAATTTATAGACTCGAATAATGTTATTATGGTGTAAAAACATGAATTAATCATGGAATTAAAGGTTAAAAATGGAGGTTAGGGCTTGAAACTTAAGAAGGTTTGAATCAATGATTTGAGGGGCCAAATGGACTCCGATTCTTGTGTATTTTATATGTACGGACTCGTGGTGAGACTAGGATTTCGGTGATGTAAATTTCGTAATTTTTCGACAAGTGGGCCCGGGGCTCGGGTTTTGCCAACTTCATGTTTTTGGGTGTTTTTCGTGTTCTTTCAATTTGGTTATGTTCCATTAGCCTATTGTAATGTATTCGTTGTGGGTTTGACTAGATTTGATGCGGGATGAGGCGGATTCGAGAGGAAAAGGCATAGCAAACTAGTTTTGTGGCCGGCTTAAGGTGAGTAATAGATGTAGATGATGACCTGAGGGTTTGAAACCCCGGTATATCACACTGTGACGCTATATTGAGGCAAGACACGTACTCTACGGTGAGTGCGGGGTCGATTCTGATTGGGGACTATGGCTTAGTCCGACCGAATGATGTTCGCACTGTGTTATTGGTTAAAAATTAGTTGGCAAACCTCCTACTTGGATGGTTATGGATATATTTGGGCTGTATGCCGATTATTTGGATCCCGTAGGGATTATTATCACTGTTTCCGTGATGTTTAGAATGTTTTCATGATATCTGTCCTGAGTTAAACACTGTCTCAAAATGGCTAGTAAATTCTAAGGCTTTAACCACTTAATTATTAATATATGATAATTGGAACTGAAAATGGTAAGTTTGACTGTGTCCGTGTGGCTTGCATGCATATAATTGGACTGATTATGGATCAGGTCGTATGCCGCAGCGAAAGTTACGATGATATTGCGCTTGGGCTGTAGGAGCCCCTCCGGAGTCTGAACACCCACAGTGAGCGCGTGTACCCAAATGGATCGGTCTGTATGCCACAGCGGTCATGTGCATTTGCATTGCATCCATGCATTGATATCTATCTGTTGTATTTGTCTCTACTTGTTGTTATTACACTGTAAATGTGTAGGAGTACTGGTTTTAGATTCACATTATTGTATTTTCGGGATTTCTTACTATAAGTCATTATACATGTCTATTACCACTGAGTTGGAAGTACTCACTTTACTCCCTGCACCATGTGTGCAGATCCAGGTACCTCGGGAGTTTAGCTGAGTTTTTGCTGATTTCAGAGTTTATCCGGAGTTGTCGAGGTAGTTGCCTGACATTCGCAGGACCCGACTCCTCCCCTATCTCTTTTATTATCTTTCCGCAGTTTTGAGACATTGTATTATTTGGAGTCTTGTCACACTGTATTGTTAGAGGCTCTAAACTCATGACCCCCAGGTCTTTGGGAGTATATTCTGTGTTACCGTGATATTCAACTTAATCTTTTAGCTTCATTGTTATTAATGACATTCAAATAACTGGTTTTGGGCTTCATGCTCGGGTTGAGAGTATAAATGGTCGGGCTTGCCTAGCAATTGATGTTGGGCGCCATCACGATCGGGATTGGGGTCGTGACAGATGCGAGTGGGCTCTGATACCAATTGATGGATTATAATAACCAGCAGAAGCAATCCCAGTATCAAAATCACATGTAATCTAGACAACTAGCATAAACGGGATTTCACGGGTTACCTCTTGAAGCGTGAACATATCTCTTCTACCACGTGAGCCTTCAGTTCCATAACTTCTCAATGGAATCTCCATCAATCGCACAATCGTGATCCTTGAACGTTCCACAGTCTTCTACTGTGTTACCCAAATAATATCGGAAATAGCAATTTCGTGTGGGCGAAATTTCTAGGAAAACTTGGCAGAAAATTTCAGCCACCATGTGCCCTCATCTCTAGGTGGAAAATCTTATGTATTTATAGCACAAGTTTTAAGGGTTAAGACCCTTTTCCAAAACCTGTTGGGTTTTCTTTTCCACCAGAAAAAGGATTCCTTTATTTCCTATTATTTAGGCACAGTAGGGACCACAGAATTTAATTAACAAGGCTCCAATTATGATTAATTTCTAATTTTTGAAATTAATATCTATCATAATTAATTACAAATTATTCTACTAAAAATTCGTAATTACACTTCTTATCCAATTTCGAAATTCATCCATTAAATCTTATTTGACTCCCTATGTTAAGATTCAGATACTAATCAATTAAACTAAATTACTGACCATTTAATTTATTGATTATTTTTTTTAGACTTTCGCTTAACTTATTTCATGTGTCGGATACAAAATTTACTGGCCGGGTTTATACATGAAAACTTATAAGCTTTCATAAAGGGTGTATCATCAATCTCTAAACTGAGACATGGATTCCATCAACTAAATATTACTTCGCCAATGTACATTATTATTATCCAAATTACCAAGCATATTGACCCACGAAAGAATCTCGCCTTTTAATAAATCAAAATAATAATAATATACACAGCTAATAATAATTATATCAAAATTAAGAGTATAAGTACATTTAATGGCTAGAGAGTTTATTTTATTAAGTCAGTATAAAATACTTATCTCTACCTGGTCCGTTCAATACATACAAAATGTACTAGCACAAGAAGTTGGAATTAAACCATTCCCATAATCAAGATAAATTATATTTAATCTTGTGCTACAATCACTCCTAATGGTTTGTCCAATTCCATTATTAAATTGTGAACTCAAACTTTATAATTATAAGAACCGATGATTTAATCTTTCGTGTATAAGCTAAACTCGTCTCGTGCGCTTTATGTTACATAACTCCTTGTTCCTGACCCTGACTTACACGCATAAGTACCCGACCCCACCTTACTTTCCCTAGATCATCACAAGAGAGAGACAGTGCACCTCACGTCTCCTCGCGCCAACTTCTTTTCGCCCTACGTTCATCGTCGCGCGAATTGACGCCCTAGGTAAGTTCTGTTTTTCCTTTTTCTTTTGTTTTTCGGTAGACCCTTATCCAGCCTCCTCCAACCAAGTCACCCCTAGTTAAGACCCATCATTCCTTAAAAAAATTAAAAAAAATGCACCCAAAACCCCTCAAACCAAATGAACGCCTTTTCTACTTTCTCAATAACAACCATGCACTACCCTTCTTCAAGCCTTTTTCCCTCCTTCCAAAATATTAACACGCATGATATTCACACCAATGCATCACTGCCTCAAGAATGCAAAGGCAGGTACTCTTCTCACTTATCTTTCTTACTCCATGATGAATTGGAATTGGGAGTTAGTAGCTTGATGTGAGCAACGATAGTGACATTTGGTACAATTGTTCCCAACCCCTTTCGCCACATAGGTTGTTCTCGTTGTTGTTGGTTGAGTGCTTTACACTCGATTTCCAAGCCGATTTGCGAGGCAAGGCAATTCCTCACCCACAACGGAATTCAAACTTAATTGTGCACGCCAAGTGTTTGATAAATTTCCTCAAAGGCGATTTTAATCCCAATTAGAGTCTAAGACTCGGGGATTGATTTATTTGTTTTATGTGAGCATGATGAACTTAAAACCAAAGAATGGGGTGGACCAACATGGCGGGGTAAAATTGATAAAGTGTGCTTAAAATTTTTGGCTTGCTAGTGAGGTTCCCAAATTTTTTATTGCTATTGCGCTTAATTGAACGTGGTAAAGTCTGAGCAGCCAATGGTTCTTTGAATTAGAATATGTTGAAGCTTTCAGTATGGGGTCATTACGGACTATTTCTGCTATATCTCTTGGCTCAATAATTTTATTTAATATATTGTCGAGTAGTTAAGTATGGTGTGCCCTACACCTCAGACGAAGATGCCTCGTCAGCACCTCCACCAAAAAAGTAGAACTGAGGCTACCTATAGTGACCAAAGTAAAGGAAAACAACGGGATACCACTTCAATCGCAGCACCACCACAAGTTAGGAATGAGCCAGATTGTGGGATTAACAGGGTACCTCCTTCTAGCACAAACTGGTATAGGAAGTGTCGTCCTAAGAGTTATCATCCTGACTTGGAAGTAGAGGAGCATAAGTTGAAGTCACGACACCCTCAAATTTGTAAAGAAGTCCAAAATAGGCTTGAGCTCGTGTTTAAGAACCTGGGAGAAAACTTTCAGTTTGAATAGGGAGTTTAATGCCGGATAGAATCTTCATAATAAAGAGTAGTTGGTGCCTATTTGGGGAATAGTGATCGACATTTCTGCTAGTACATTGTGTAGGTTTTTTTGTAGCGCTTGATGTTTCGCATGCACCCTTGAGCAACTTCATTGTTAAGTCGTCATACAGCGATATTAGACACGATTTGTATGGTGTCCGCTCTAACGCTACCTGGAATCAAGACAAAAGAACTCACAAGGTTCAATAAGGTCGCTAAAGTTTGGTTGAGGCTGGTGTACACGAGTGTGCTACCATGTGATCACGCATCCTATTGCGTTCTAATTAACTCTCCACTTCATACAATTCACTTATGGTTGCTAATTAATAGAGTAATTTCTCTCGTATCATTAAACAGTGGATTTATTTTATAAACATGATTTTAATCGAGATAGAGGAAATCAAGTAAACATGTAATTCTTTCATAGGAAATTTCCTGAATTTCTTTTAACTATAATCCAAATATTTTTAAGCCACAAAAAGGCAATAATAACTTAATTAAGTTCAAGGCAGCAGCACTAACATGTGCAAATCATGCCGAGGCGACTGCCCGCTCCAACAGAAATGTAAATTGTGCACTGCCGAGGGTCGAGCGGCCCGAACCAATAGATGCATCTATTTAATCTGCCGAGGCGTTCAGCCCGTTCCATAAATAAAAACACACCCTGCTTGCACATTTAGCATGCGACACAGGTACACATAAAATACATGCTCAAGTAGCCAATTAAGAATTTATCGGGAATATTTATCCAGTTAAGGCAATTACTCTTTTTAACGATTCAGGAAAAAATGATGGTTAACCACTTTTTAAATTCATCTACTAATCCAAGGTGATTTAGACAATTTAAGCTACCAATGGGTTCATAAATAATCCAAATATGACATGCTTTTGGGTCCTAGACTACCCGGGCAACAACATAATAGTAGCTACGCACGGACTCTCGTCACCTCGTGCGTACGTAGCCAACAAAAATAGGAGCACATAACCAATTTAACTCACCTCTGGGGTAAATTCCTCCTCACAAGATTAGAAAGGAGACTCACCTTGCTCCGAAGATCCATAAACGACCTCCAAGCCTTCCCGACGACTCGAGTCAATGCCAAATGTTTCGAAACTAGCCAAATAACGGCAAACTAATGAGAAAATACTCGAATACTTGTTAACAATTCAAATTATACAAATCCCCAACTCCGCTTAGTGAAATGACCAAAATACCCTCAGGCCCACATGCCCGGATTTCGAAATTTCTCGAAGATATACACTACCCATAGCTTCACTAGTTCAAATATATAATTTACTCCTAATTCCATACCCAAAATCATGGCTAAATTCCAAGAATAAAATTTTCTAGGTTTTCTTCCAAAACCTCAATTTTTATACAATTTTTTATGCCGAAATCCTTACAAAATTGATGTATTTAATTCAAAATAGGTGGGGATAACTTACCTTAGCATAGCAGACAAAAATCCCTCTTTGAAGCTCTCCAACAATCGCCCCAAGCCATGACAAATGAGAGAAATGAACTCCCAATCACGATTTTAAAATAATCCTTCTGCCCAGCATTCTTCGCTTCAGCGGTGCATTTTTCGCTTCTGCGGATACCGCTTTTTCGGTTCCTGGCCACTTCTGCGGATTTGGGCAAGGGGAGCTGGGCCGCTTCTGCGGTCTGGGGGCCGCTTAAGCGGAATAGCTTCTGCGGTCCCTGGGCTGCTTTTGCGATTTCCTTGGGCCAGGCCCCTTTTCGCTTCTGCGAGATTTCGACAACATCTGTGGTCCCGCTTCTGTTGTCCAAGAACCGCAAATGCGGTTATGACAGAAGCAGCAACGTCAAGCCTTTCCAAATTCCAATTTTTGATCCGTTAACCATCCAGAATACACCCGAGGCCCCCGGGACCCCAACCAATCCCAAAACACATTACGGACTTGTTCGAGGCTCCAAATCATATCAAACAATGCTAACATCATTAATTACACCCCAATTCAACCTTTATGAAATTTAGAATTTCAAACTTCTATTTCCGATGTTTAAACCTATCAAATCACGTTCGATTGACCTTAAATTTTGCACACAAATCATATTTGACATTTTGGACCTACTCCAGCTTTCGGAATCAGATTCCGACCCTGATATCAAAGTCAACACCCGGTCAACCTTCTCAAACACCTTCAAATTTCTATCTTTAGCCAAATGGCTTCAAAATGACCTACGGACCTCCGAATTCACTTCCGATCGCGCTCCCAACTCTAGAATCACCATACGGAGCTACTCAGAGTCTCGAAATTCCAAACGGACATTGATAACACTGAAACACACTTTAAACCAAACTTATGAAATTTCTTCCAAAATGCCAACTTCCACAATAGGTGCCAAAACGCTCCCGGGTCATCCAAAACCCGATCCGGGCATACGCCCGAGTCCGAAATCATCATATGAACCTGCTGGAACCTTCATATCCCGATTCTGAGGTCGTTTACTCACAATTCCAATCATAGTACATTCTTTCCGCTTTAAGCTTCCAAAATAAGAATTCTCCATCTAAATTAACTCTGGACTTTCCCGAAATTCGATTCTGACCACACGTACATGTCATAATACTTGAAATGAAGCTGTTCATGGCCTCCGACTGCTGAACGGAGCGCTAGTACTCAAAACGACCGGTCGGGTCGTTACATTCTCTCCCACTTAAACATACGTTTGTCCTCGAACATGCTGAGAACTATACAGAAGTAGTTTGAAATCACTATTTGGCACCTCATGCACCTTCCCGTGCTACCACAACTTAACTAAGCCTATTAGCTCGATAAATTCTGAAGATATTCCCTTTTTATTTAAGCAAATACGCCTTAGAGCCCGATTCCAACATTCGGAATCCTATGCCAGACCCGTTTCCAACATACAACCACCATATCAATCACTACACGCTGTACTCAAACATGGCTGCATAACTTTGCTGGATTCTTACTTTGCAACACTTAGTCCATAGGACCACAATAGCCTTTTTCTGATCAATTTGGTCAAAATCCTACTAATCTGATGTTCCCATTGCACCCCATGATATATACAGGTCTTACTATGTCCTTTACCATACCGCTATGACGAAAGAGATGTACCAACATTCATAATCGACTGCCGAGTCAACAAAACATTAGGTCTATACTCCTGACAAAACCTTCGCCTCATTCTGAACCCAATAATGGTCTTATCTCCATAACATACCTCATATAGCTGGATTGCACAGAATCCTAGATCAAGAGATCTCGTCTCATTCGATAGAACTGCTCAGGCAATAAGCCCCCTAGAAATTGTTAAAATCTCATATGATGCTACCATGCGCCAATAGGCCACCAATTCGAACGCAATGCCAAAGGAAAACGAACTCTGAAAGGAAGTACCTAACTCCCGCACTACTACGGACTTTCCTTAGAAAATAGGAAGCAGAACATACAAAAATAGCATATAGAAAACTACACTCACATCACACTATTACGGCGTACAACCCGATCCACACAGCATAACCATGGCGGTGTGCCACCCGATCCAAATAACATACCCATGGCGGCGTGCCACCCGATCCACACGTAGAACTCACATGAGGAGATACACATCGAGCTAAATTGCTCATTACAATGAATACCGAATCTCGATCACAAGCACTCTAAGTGTATAGTACCATTCCCTAGGGAACATATAGCGCCATAAGCAACAAACTCAAGCACAACTGAGATGCGATACCAGATCTAAATCTCGAGAGCCATTCCGCTCACATAACATCATTGCCACGCGGAACCTTAACACATAATAATTTACCAAGCCGTCTCGCAACTCATATGATGCAATTCATCATTACCTGGAATAGCTGATGACAAAATAACACCCCGATTGTCCCTCCATAAGGAACGCCCGCTGAAACATACACAACTAGCTTTATATAAACCCCTGTTCACATATAAATCAATCCACTAATCTCAAGCCAATTTCTGATTGCAACGATTTGACTAATAGCCTTTCAAAAGTCCATAGTAACTCCCTTTCCCTCATAACACATAAGAACAACCATTATAACCGGAGCAACCTCCTCAGTTTATAACCCAATAAACAAAGTGCCCTCCAGGCATAATTTTCTCAATTTTTGTGACTTTACCACAATCTTTATACTTGGTTCAAATCTTTAGTCAATCAAGTGACTACATGTCACACTTATACAATCTTCCCATTGGACACGCTCCCAATACCTTTTGAAATAAATAACGGGTCCGCTCATCCAAACCATCGGTTGCACTAACGATGAAAAGCGAACAAGAATCCTTAACCAGGATGCAAGGACTTTTTCTACAAAACATCGATCTCGGGTGTCATTGAAGACAATACCAATTTACTTTAATCATTCCACCCTTTTCTGGCTCATCCGAGCTCGTGACATCCTTACCAACAACAAATTGCAACCTCAATCCACACTGCGAATTTCCATGCTACTCACTGCACCCAACGTGCCAACATACAATAGAACACGATCTTCATCTTAACTCCAAAATCATTAATATTTTAACACTTCATCATATACAAACTTTTCACTTAACTCACTTAAGGAGAATCATAGCAACACACAAGTAAATTCCCATCACCATATGATATGCAAATCTCTAAGCAGTGGCCCAAGCCACCATATTCCTTCCGAAATCCGCTTCCACTTAACAAGGCATAACAGAAGAATGCTTCTAAATAACATCAATTACGGCGGCCGACAAACCTCACACATACCGCCACAAATCGTACACATACTCGATCACGCTGAGTGGACTGATCATAGACCCCAATATGCCATATTCAACTATGGCTAATCAATCCCTTTTCCTTCCAATTTATCCTTGATTGCTTTGGAAATAATACTAACTCTCTTCAACACATAACATACTCCCTCTACACTCACCCCAAGTGACCTTGAATCGCGAGACCATGATGTCTCAAATCTCATGAATTATTTCACATTTCTCAAATGCTACACCACAAGGTAACACATCATAGAACATTCTGGGCACCTTCTCATAAGCTGCTACAAAGCTTGATTCTTAGTTGTACTTATAGGCTTGAAATCATTAGGTACCACACTTTATCTTTTGAGTTCCACTAGGACCGTTGCTGAGAGCCACCCGCTCTGACTTGATCCCGAATATAATTAGCTCCCTGAATCTTCTAGCACATTAATACCTTCTCAAGGAAGCACCTAGCAGAGTCACTCCCCTTTAAACCCGCTTCTATACAAGGCATAAATTCTTAATCCTTTCCTAAGTTCAAACATGAGCCCATAAGGCTAACTATAGCACATCTTTAATAATTCCTTTGCTCAAATTACTGCTTATGGTATTTTTCCGTAGCTGGGATAAATCCTCAGTATGCAAATACCCAAAAACCTCGCGGGTAGTTAACCATGTAACCCAATCATAGGCGGTGGGACTCTCCCACTTAGCTTGAAGCCATTACTACAAAACTCTGGAGTTCACCAGGATTCTTAATCTTTTATTGACATAACCTTGTGCAATCAATCGCCAGCATTCTTGATATCTTACCGTAGGACCCAATTTGATACTCCAAATCATTAACATTCCCACAACAATTCCCTTTGCTGCATAACCCGTAGAACTCTTCGCAGAAGCCTCGCCAACCACGCGACCCCTAAACTGCTCACAGGGAATAACACTCCTGAGTCCAAGCTCACTCCCTAGCTATACCAGTCCATTTACCCCTCGTGGACACCCATTAAATGTGCAACAACATCTTCCACTTCAAAGTCATGCTACATCTTTCTTCATTTCAAGCAGCTCCTTTCCGTCATACCAAATCTCCTGCCGCATAACAACCCCATGCTTCAAATTAACTCTACAGACTTCCGTTGTTCATTGCTAAGATCCCAGATCCTTCCAAACTATCCTTAGGCGCGTAGTCATCCTACCACTAGGCCCTATACAACTCCGCCACTCTCCTACTTTGGGCAAACTCACTCCTTCAATCAACTGTTCGGCCTGCGCTCCCTAAGCCTGGCCTTTTAGAAGTTTAAAACTCTGCCTGACACTTCCCACATGCCTTTCTCATCTTTTTCTACCCAGTCGTTGTCTTAATAAAATTTATCTTCATAGAACTCGAATCCACAATTTGCTACTACCCCCAAACTTTTCCGAAGGTCGTCTTTATTGAACCGTCAACATCTTGAAATACTGATTAGATCCAGAACCACCGCACCCTGCGATATCTGATAGTTGTATCTCCAATACTATTTCGTAATATCTTGCCACAAAGGCGAATTGTAGCAGATTATAACATTGACAAACTTAGTATGTCCAATTAGGACAACAACACCCAATGTAGAGGAGAACTCCACCACGCTCGCAATTACCACGTTTCATTACTTCCACCAGTCCACTTTTGACCATCCTCAGTTCGTTTGACTTTCCCCTGCCGGGAACAAAATACTGAACCCCTTGATTATACACTGAGTAAACCTCCCTTTAACTCATTCACTGCCCTGATACGTGATCAAACACCCTACCATCACAACAACACTGCGGAATAATCGCTCATAAGCATTATGGCAACATGTGCCTAGCCTCAAGGCTCTTAGAAGTTCTGTTACTGAGCTGAAACAATATAATATCCCTCCGTAATGCGACTAAAATAGTCCAACCAATTATAACAGGAAAATCATCCCGCACCACATTTGTAGTGCCATTGCAATCCTTCAAGTTTTGATTTATAATAAGCGTTCGCGTCGCATAAGATTGAGTGGGAAGGAATCAAAGGCATAAGCCTAAAAGGAATCGAACCGCACGATAAGGAAACAAATAAGGGAAGTACTCCTAACAGACCTGTAGCCTCCCAAGGATGAGTACAGATATCTCCCTACCGATCCGCGAGACTCTACTAGACTTGCTCATGACTCGTGAGACCGAAGGGAATCTGGTGCTCTGATACCATGTTGTCATGACCCAAAATCCACTAAGGGTCGTGGTGGCGCCGGACACTGGCTGTCAGGCTAGCCAACCAAATTTCTTAATCAAATCTCATTTTTAACACTTTTGAAATTCAGGATTTTCCTTCCATATTTAGAAATTTTTAAAGAATAAAGTCTCAAATCAAATTTAAATGCTAAACAGTTCGTACAATACTTCAAAACATCCCAGAACACGATGTCACAAGTTCATGAGCAATTATCGATAAGGAAAATAAAATACAATATCTGTCCGAAATACAGTGGACAGGGTATAAATAATAAAAATGCTGAAAGGAACTACACTAGCTGCAGACCGTCTCGAACAATGCAGCTCACCTAGTTCCAGAGTCATCCATGCTGCTACGCCCAGTAGGCTGCTAGAGGTATATATATATATACCTGTGCAACAAAAATGCACAGAAGTATAGTATGAGTACGTAATCAACGTGTACTCAGTAAGTATCCCAACTAATCCCGAAGGAGTAGAGACGAGATGGTCAACTATGACACTCTCTAATGGTCCAATAATTATTCATCCTATATATATATATATATATATATATATATATATATTAAATAGTGTATTTATTTTATAAACATGATTTTAATCCAGATAGAAGAAATCAAGTAAACATGTTATTCTTTCATAGGAAATTTCCAGAATTTCTTTTGACTATAATCCAAATATTTTTCATACACAAAAAGGCAATAATAACTTAATTAAGTTCAAGGCAGCAGCACCAACATGCGCAAATCATGCCGAGGCGACGGCCCGCTCCAACAGAAATGTAAGCTGTGCATTGCCGAGGGTCGAGCGGCCCGAACCAATAGATGCATCTATTTAATCTGCCGAGGCGTTCGGCACGTTCCATAAATAAACACATACCCTTCTTGCGAATCACGCATGCGACGCAGGTACACATAATATACATGCTCAAGTAGCCAATTAAGAATTTATCGGGGATATTTATCCAATTAAGGCAATTACTCTTTTTAATGATTCAGGAAAAAATGATGGTTAACCATTTTTTAAATTCATTTACTAATCCAAGGTTATTTAAACAATTCAAGCTATCAATGGGTTCATAAATAATCCAAATATGACATGCTTTTGGGTCCCAGACTACCCGGATAACAGCATAATAGTAGCTACGCACAGACTCTCGTCACCTCGTGCGTACGTAACTCACCTATCGGGTAAATTCCCCCTCACAAGATTAGAAAGGAGACTCACCTTGCTCCGAAGATCCATAAACGGCCTCCAAGCCTTCCCGACGACTCGAGTCATTGCCAAATATTCCGAAACTAGCCAAATAATGTCAAAATAATGAGAAAATACTCGAATACTTTTTAACAATTCAAATTATACAAATCTCCAACTCTGATTAGTGAAATGACCAAAATTCCCTTGCGCTCACTGCCCGGATTTCGAAATTTCTCGAAGATATACATTACCTATAGCTTCGCTAGATCAAATATATAATTTACTCCTAATTCCATACCCAAAATCGTGGCTAAATTCATAGAATATAATTTTCAAGGTTTTCTTCCAAAACCTCAATTTTTATATAATTTTTCATGCCCAAATTCTTACAAAATTGATGTATTTAACTCAAAATAGGTGGGGATAACTTATCTTAGCATAGCAGACGAAAATCCCTCTTTGAAGCTCTCCAACAATCGCCCCAAGCCATGAAAAATGAGAGAAATGAACTCCCAATCACGATTTTAAAACAAGCCTTCTGCCCAGCATTTTTCGCATCAGCGGTGCATTTTCTGCTTCTACGGATACCGCTTTTGCAGTTGTTGGCCGCTTCTGCGGCTTTGGGCAAGGGGAGCTTGGCCGCTTATGTGGAACCGCTTTTGTGGTCCCTGGGCCGCTTTTACGATTTCCTTGGGCCAGGCCCCTTTTCGCTTCTGCGAGATTTCTACCGCATCTGCGGTCCAAGAACCGCAGATGTAGTTATGATAGAAGCAACAACCTCCAGCCTTCCCAAATTCCAATCTTTGATTCGTTAACCATCCGGAATCAACCCGAGGCTCCCGGGACCCCAACCAAACATACCAACCAATCCCAAAACACATTACGAACTTGTTCGAGGCTTCAAATCATATCAAACAATGCTAACATCATGAATTATACCCCAATTCAAGCTTTATGAACTTTAGAATTTCAAACTTCTATTTTCGATGTTTAAACCTATCAAATCACGTCTGATTGACCTCAAATTTTGCACACAAATCATATTTGACATTACGGACCTACTCCAGCTTTTGGAATCGGATTCTGACCCCGATCAAAAAGTCAACCTCCTGTCAACCTTCTCAAAAACCTTCAAGTTTCTATATTTAGCCAAATGGCTTCAAAATGAACTACGGACCTCCGAATTCACTTCTGATCGCGCTCCCAACTCCAGAATCACCATACAGAGCTACTCCCAGTCTCGAAATTCCAAACGGATATTGATAACACTGAAATGCACTTCAAACCAAACTTATGAAATTTCTTCCAAAATGCCAATTTCCACAATAGATGCCTAAATGCTCCCGGGTCATCCAAAACTCGACCCGGGCATGTGCCTGAGTCAGAAATCATCATATGAACCTGTTGGAATCTTCGGATCCCGATTCCGAGGTCGTTTACTCACAATTCCAATCCTAGTTTTCTTTCAACTTTAATCTTTCAAAATAAGAATTCTCCATCTAAATTAGCTCTGGACTTTCCCGAAATTCGATTTCGACCACGCGTACAAGTAATAATACCTGAAATGAAGTTGTTCATGGCCTCCGACTGCTGAACGAAGTGCTACTACTCAAAATGACTGATCGGGTCGTTACATAGAACCTAATTGTTGGACAGACAATTAAGCAATTAATCACAGAATTGAAGAAACAATAATATATTAGCGAATAATAATCAAGATAAAGTCAACGTTGAATAACAAAATTCATAGCTAAATCACAATCCCAAAACTTATGGGTTTTAGCCACTCGTGATAAAGTTAAACAATTTCATCAGTGTTGAATGGTTGAAATACTAAGAAAGATGAAGAACAACTGAGAACCCTTTCTCTCGAGTGTATCATGTCTGTGTCTTCTCATCAAAGTGGTGTCTTCTCCTCTAAAATAGGCTAAGACTTCCTTTTATACGAGTTGGGAGTGTGCAGGCTCGAAAAACCTTATCCTGAGCAAAGTGGAAAAAAAATCTTGTCACCCAGCATCCAGGGTAGCACATCGCTGGCCCTGGCGCTAGGATATTGCCCAAAAAAATCACATCTGTAATCTATTCCCTAGGCAGCACGACGCGCTAGCCTCGGAGCTACACTAGGCCATTTTATTCTTTTGTTCTCTTTTACTTCAACTCGTGCACTTTTGTCTTACACTGCTTCTAGGTGACTTCTATACATAAAAATACCGTAAATTAGAATAAATCATTACATTACACATACGAAATCCATGAAACATGAGTAAAATGTGAGGTGATATGCATGTAAATATATATACTCTAAGCCAAATATAAACACCCCATACTTAAACTCATTCTATCCCTCGATGTCACGATCCTAACCCCGAAACCGGTCGTGATGGCGCCTCCCGTGAAGATAAGGCCACCCAAATAAACCAAATTCCTATTTTTTAACAGTTAAAAAGCATACATATAGTTTAAACATGATTTAATAGCACTAAATAGCAGAAATGTAGATAACAATGCGGAAATCCAACTCGACATAGCCCTAACCGGGGTGTCATAAGTCACGAGTATCTATAAACCACAATACAGTTTGCTAAAGTCATAATCTACTACAATTGTTTGAAAAGAAACAGGAATGATAGAGGAATAGAGACGCGGAGCTGCGGACGTCATCTTCTACCGCCTAATCTCCGAAAGTCCCGCCTGGAACCGGAGGGAATCAGCACTTCGGAGCGGAACCAACTACGACTGAATCTGCACACAGGGTGCAGGCAGTAAAGTGAGTACTCCAACTTAGTGAGTAATGAATATAAATAATGACTAAAAGTAAGAAAACACGTAAAGCACATGAAATTCTATAATGAAGCAGTAAAATCATTTGAGATCAGTAAAATTCAAGTGAAAATACTCTTTAAGCCAGTAAACAAGTAATTGAAGGATAATTATGATAAAGTAATAAAAATAGAAATTTACCCCTCGGTCACAGTATCAACAATCCAGCCCCTCGGGCAACATCTCAGAACCATATCAGCCCCCTGGGCTCAATCTCACATCACAATGGGTACCTGCACTCACTGGGGGTGTGCAAACTCTTGGAGGGGCCCCTTACGGCCCAAGCGCAATAACAAGCCATCTTGTGGCATCAAATCTAGGCCCTCTACCTCATATTAATCAAGCCACGTTGTGGCGTACATATCTCAGTCCTCGGCCTCAAATCAGTATCAGTATTTCCTCATAATACAGGCCCTCGGCCTTACTCAGTCAAAATTACCACAAGCCCCTCGGGCGATAGTAAAATTGTGTTTCTCAGCCCAAACATCATTTAAAATATCATTTAAGTCTCAAAACTGAGTAAAAATGGTTGAGCAGTAAAACAGTGAAAAATACCATGACTGAGTTCAAGTAATAAATCAAAATAGTGAGAAAATATCAAATAAAAGCCCTGAAGGGTTCAAATAGTTGGCACTAGGCCCAAATATGGCATTCAGTCGAAGTAATGATGATAACAAATAGTTTTCAAAAAACAATATGCGGTAAAATCAATAATCGGGACGGACCAAGTCACAATCCCCAATAGTGCACGACCCCACGCTCGTTATCAAGCATGTGCCTCACCTCAATATAGCACTACGATGTGCAATCCGGGGTTTCAAACCCTCAGGACATCATTTACAACCATTACTCACCTTGAAACAACTAAATCTCTATCTCGCGATGCCTTTCCCCCTCGAATCGGCGTCCACGTGCGTCGAACTATCCAAAATCATAAAGAATATGTCACAATATGCTTAGGGAAAAAAGTCCAAGCGAAAACAATCAAAAAATGCCAAAAATCCCGAACTTAGCAAAACCCGAGTCCTGGGTCCACTTCTTGAAACTCAAAAATTCCTACATCAATAAGTTACTTATCTCCCCACGAGTTCATACATATCAAAAATACTAAAATCGAAGTCCAAATGACCCCTCAAATCCCCATTTAAAGGCGTCCTAACTGAAGCCCTAATGCTCCATTTTTGCCCTTTAATTCCTTTAATTACAACCCTAAATTCATGAAATACAACCGTAGAATTGAGTTTTAGGTCCAAAATTCCTTACCTTAATGAAGTCTCTTGATTTCTCTCTTCAGAATCACCCAAAAAGCTCCAAGGTCGAAGGCAACAGTGGTAAAATAACCCAAAATTGTGAAATAAATAACATATATGGTCTACGCAGACCTTTCCGCATTTGCGGTCCAAAACCCGCTTCTGTGACACCGCATAAGCGGTCAACTCCTCTGCTTCTGCCGAACTCACTAAACGGCCACATACAGCATCTACGGTTAACTAGTCGCATCTGCGACTCCACATGTGTGGTCGCCATACTGCATCTGTGGTTCTTGACTCTACCTCTCCATATCGCGTATGCGCCTTCCTTTCCGCACGTGCGACACCGCATCTGCAGTCTCCAAACCGCAGGTGCGAAAACACCAAAAGCAGCAATACCGGTTGCCCCAACAAATCTCCAATCTCCCAGTTAGCCACCCGAAATCATCCCGAGGTCCTCGGGACATCAAAAAGCACCAACACATCCTAAAACCTTATTGAAACTTGTTCCAATCCTCAAAACGCCTCAAACAACATCAATTCACCCGAAACACATCAAATTCAAGCCTAAGTTTCTAAAATCTTTAAAAATACGCTTTTGATAAAAAAAACCAACCAAACCACGTCCAAATGACCTGAAATTTTACACACACGTCCCAAATGACACAACGAAGCTAGTGCAACTCTCGAAATTCCATTCCGATCCATATATGAAAATCTCTCCTATCAACCGGAAATCGCCAAAATATCAACTTTGCCAATTCAAGCCTAATTCTACTCCGGACCTCTAAAACCTATTCCGATCACATTCCTAAGTCACAAATCACCTGCCGAAGCTAACGAAACCATCGAAACTCACATCTGAGCCCTTTAACACATAAGTCAACATCCGATTGACTTTTCCAACTTAAGCCTTTATAAAAGAAACTAAGTGTCTCAAACTCCACCGAAACTAATCCGAATTCAATCCAACCAACCCGATACCTCAAAAAATAGATGAACAAAGCAATAAGAAGCAGAAATAGGGGAAATGGACCGGTAACTCATGAGACGACCGGCCGGGTCGTCACATCCTCCCCAACTAAAACAAATATTCGTCCTCGAACGAGTCAAGAAACATACCTGAAGCCTCAAACAGGTGAGGATATTTGCTCTGCATCTGCCGCTCGGTCTCCAGGGTAGCCTCTTCCATGGGCCGACCTCTCCACTGCACTTTCACTAAAGCTATATTCTTTGACCTCAATTTCCAAACCTGACACTCCAAAATAGCTACTGGCTCCACGTCGTAAGTCAAATCACCCTCCAACTGAACTGTACTGAAATCCAAGACATGAGACGGGTCTCCAATACACTTCCGGAGCATAGAAACATGGAAAATCGGATGCACACTAGACAAGCTGGGTGGCAAAGCAAGCTCATAATCCACCCCCCAGTCCACCGAAGTACCTCAAAAGGCCCAATGAACTACGGACTCAACTTCCCTTTCTTTCTGAATCTCATAACACCCTTTGTGGGCGAAACCTTCAACAGGACCTTCTTACCAACCATGTAGGACACATCTCGAACCTTTCTATCAGCATAACTCTTTTGCCTTGACTGTGCTGCACGAAGTCTCTCCTGAATTACCTTCGCCTTTTCTAAAACATCCTGAACCAAATCTGTCCCCAATAGCCTAGCCTCGCCGGGCTCAAACCAACCAACTCGAGATCTACATCTCCTCCCATACAAAGCCTCATACGGAGCCATCTGAATACTCGATTGGTAGCTGTTGTTATAAGCAAACTCTGCAAGCGGCAGAAATTGATCCCATGACCCTCCGAAATCAATAACACAAGCGCGTAGCGTACCCTCCAATATCTGAATGGTGCGCTCGGACTGCCCATCCGTCTGACGGTGAAAAACTATGTTCAACTGTACCTGAGTACCCAACTCTCGCTGAACAAACTTCCAAAAATGGGAAGTAAACTGAGTGCCCCGATCTGAAATGATGGAAACTGGGACACCATGCAACCAAACAATCTCCCGAATATATATATCTCTGCCAAGCGCTCTGAAGAATAAGTAGTACAGATAGGAATGGAGTGCGCGGACTTGGTCAACCTATCCATAATTACCCAAATAGCATCGAACTTCTTCAAAGTCCAAGGGAGTCCAACTACAAAATCCATAGTGATCCGCTCCCACTTCCACTCTGGAATACCCATCCTCTAAAGCAAGCCACCCAGAGTCTGATGCTCATATTTGACTTGCTGACAATTGAGACACTGAGCTACAAATCCCACAATATCTTTCTTTATTCTCTGCCACCCGTAATGTTGTCTCAGATCCTGATACATCTTCACGGATTCTGGATGAATAGAATACCGCGGGCTATGGGCCTTCTCCAGTCAACCCCCTAAGCCCACCACATTGGGCACACATATCCGGCCATGCATCCTCTATACCCCATCATATCCAATGGTCACATCTCTGGCATCATCATGGTGAACTCTATCCCTAAGGACTAGCAAATATGAATCATCATACTGGCGCTCTTTGATGCACTCATATAGGGAAGACCGAGAAACCACGCAAGACAACACCCGACTGGGCTCCGAAATATCCAACCTCACAAACCGGTTGGCTAAAGCCTGAACATCAACCGCAAAAGGTCTCTTCCCAACTAGAATGCATGCCAAACTCCCCATACTCACTGTCTTTCGGCTCAAAGCATCGGCCACCACATTGGCCTTCCCCGGATGGTACAATATAGTGATGTCATAATCCTTAAGCAACTCCAACCACCTCAGCTGCCTCAAATTAAGATCCTTTTGCTTGAACAAATGCGAAAGACTACGATGATTAGTGAATACCTCACAAGATACACCATACAAGTAATGCCTCCAAATCTTTAACGCGTGAACTATGGCAGCCAACTCCAAATCATGAACGTGGTAGTTCTTCTCATAGGGCTTCAACTTACAAGAAGCATAAGCAATCACTCTACCCTCCTGCATCAACACACAACCAATCCTTGCTCTCAAAGCATCACAATACACGGTATATGAACCTGAAACCGATGGCAAGACCAATACTGAAGCTGTGGTCAAAGCTGTCTTGAGCTTCTGAAAGCTCTCCTTACACTCGTCCGACCATATAAATTAAGCACCCTTCTGAGTCAACTTGGTCAAGGGTGATGCGATGGATGAGAATCTCTGAACAAACCAATAATAATAGCCTGTCAAACCAAGAAAACTACGAATCTCTATGGCTGAGGATGGCCTGCGCCAACTCTGAACCGCCTCTATCTTCTTTGGATCAACATGAATACCCTCACTGAACATCACGTGTCCCAAGAATGCCACTGAACTTAGCCAAAACTAACACTTGGAGAACTTTGCATAGAGCTTATCCTCCCTCAATCTCTGCAACACAACCCTTAAAGGCTCCACATGCTCCTCCTGGCTATGCGAATATACCAGAATATCATCAATGAAAACTATGACAAATGAGTCAAGATAAGGCTAGGACACGCTGTTCATCAGATGCATGAATGTTACTAGGGCATTGGTCAGCCCAAAAGACATAACCAGCAACTCATAGTGACCATATCTGGTCCTGAAGGACGTCTTAAGAATATCCGAATCCCTGATCTTCAACTAGTGATAACCCGAACAGAGATCAATCTTGGAGAATACCCTCGCTCCCTGAAGCTGGTCGATTAAATCATCCATGCGAGGCAAAGGATACTTGGTCTTAACTGTTACTTTGTTAAATTGCCTATAATCAATGCACATTCTCATAGTGTCATCCTTCTGATTCACAAACAGAACTAGCGTACCCCAAGGTGACATACTATGCCAAATGAACCCCTCATCTAGGAGCTCTTGAAGCTGCTCCTTTCACTCCTTCAGCTCTGCTGGCGCCATATGATACAACAGAATATAAATAGGCTGAGTGCCCGACACCAGGTCAATACCGAAACTAATATCCCTGTCTTATGGTATGCCCAGCAGGTCTGCAGGAAATATGTCAGGGAAATCCCTCATAATTAGGACAAAATCGATACTGGGAGCCTCAGCTCCTATATCACTCATAAAGGCAAAATACAAAAACAACCCTTCCCAACTATACGCTGGGCCGTCAAGAAAGAAATCACTCCACTAGGAACATAATCAGTCACCCCTCGCCACTCAACCCGTGGCACACCTAGTATGGCCAATGTGACTGTCTTGGCATGACAGTCCAGAATAGCGTGACACGGAGATAGTCAATCCATGCCAAGAATGACATCGAAATCCACCATACTCAGTAATAAAAGATAAACTCGGGTCTCCAGACCCCCAATAATCACCACCACATGACCGATACACACAGTCTACAACAACAGTATCGCCCACCAGGGTAGATACATGAATATGTGAAGCAAGAAATTCACGAGAAGTACCCAAATATTTAGCAAAGTACAATGGCACATAAGAATAGGTGGAACCAGGATCAAATAACACAGAGGCATATCTGTGGCAGACTAAAATAATACCTGTAATGACAGTATCGAAGGCAATAGCATCGGATCTGCCCGGAATAGCATAGAAACGGGCCTGATCGCCCCGTGATCGACCTCCCCATCTGGGGTGACCCCTAGCTAACTAATCGCCACCCTAGCTGGCTGGGTGGGTGGTGGTGGAGCAACTGAAGCTGAAGCTGATGACTAACCCCTCTGCTGGGATGAACTAGCAGCACCGCGGGGACACTGCCTCTACATGTGGCCCATCTCGCCACACTTGTAACAACTCCTAGGTGTTGGAGAAGGGGACTGATGAGAACCCCTCACACCAGAGTGACAAGCAGATGCACTCCGCGTAGAAGAGCCCTGAACAGATGTAGCACGGGATGTGCTGTGAACTGGGAGGGCATTAAGTGAAGAATGGCCCTGGTGTGAACTATGGGAACCCTGGCCCAATGTCGCCCCTTGATAACCTGAGTGATTAGACTAACCATGTCGGAACTGTCAGCCCCTGCCATGCTGAAACTAACCCCTCGAAGGACCACCACTATAGCTACCAGATCCTCGAGGCCCCTTGGCCTCCCTCTTCTCTCGCTCTTGGCGACGGACAAACTCAATCTCCTTGGAAATATCTGTGAGCACGTGATTTTTACCCCAAGTAAAGAATTCCAAAATTAAAAATAAATAAAAGGGAATTAATTAG
>MU769360.1:11938-23105 GCA_026770625.1 Nicotiana glauca
AGAGATTGTAAACTTGTTTGGCTTGATTGTACCTTTCATGTGCATTTGATTGTTGATTCTATTACTGTTTTTTATCTATGTAGTGATTGATCTTACTTGGGGTAAAGTTTGTTCATACATACCAGTACAATTCAAATGTACTGACGTCTCTTTTGCCGGGGACGCTACATTCATGTTATGATTGTAGGTGGATCTATAGCAGGTACTCCAGTCCACCGATAGTAGCACTCCTCTCCATCCCATCAGTTACATTGGTGAGCCCCACTTCCTCTTGGGGTCATGTGTGGTTCATGCCATATTCTTTTGAGTTTATTGTGTATTGTAAGGTATAGCCAGGGCCTTGTCGCCGGCAAGTATTGGTTAAGTTCCTAGTATTCATAGAGGCTCCGTAGACACAATGTGGGTGGTGTACAAAAGTATTTTGGGTAGTAATGGTACGGTTCATAATCGTGGTCCACGTTGATAAATGTTGTATGTATTTTGCAAGTTCATGGTATCAAATGCTGAAAATGATAAAAAGTAGAAATGAACTCAAGTTGTAAGTTTACGCTTAAGTCTTAAATTGCTATTTCAAAAGAATAATGTATTTTGGAATCACGGGGTAACGCGTGGGATAGGAAAGGCAAATTTCAAGTCCGCTTGACTGGGTCCTCCGGTTGAGCGTCGGTCGTGTCCCTCGGTTTTGGGGCGTGACAGAGAGGCCGTGTAAATTCAACAATAATGGGAGCAAATATTGTTGAAGATAACAAAAAGAGGAAGAAGGCTTCTGGTCCGAAATACAACCCAAGCAAGAAGCAGTTTAGTGGAAACTGCTACAACTATGGAAAAACCGGACACAAATCTATGGAGTGTCGTGCTCAGAAGAAATACAAGAAAATGGGTCAAGCAAACATGGTAGAAAAACATGATGATGTTGATGACTTGTGTGCCATGCTTTCTGAATGCAATTTGGTGGGAAATCCTAAGGAGTGGTGGATTGATTCTGGAGCCACTTGCCATGTTTGTGCTGTGAGAGAAGCATTTTCTACATATACTTCTGCTGGACCCGAAGAGACGCTTTCTATGGGAAATGTTGCTACGGCAAAAATTGAAGGATATGAGAAGATATTTCTCAAGATGACTTCTGGCAAAGTCATGACTTTAAACAGTGTCCTTCATGTTCCCGAAATTAGGAAGAACTTAGTCTCTACTGGACTTCTTGTAAAGCACAGTTTCAAGTGCGTTTTTGTATCCGACAAGGTAGTCATAAGTAAGAATAAAATGTTTGTAGGAAAAGGTTAACTTACAGAGGGCTTTTCAAGCTGAATGTAATAATTGTCGAAAACAATAATAAAACTTTAGCTTCTTCTTACTTACTTGAGTCAAATAATTTATGGTATGAACGTTTGGGTCATGTCTATTATAAAACCTTGTGGAAAATGATTAACTTGGAAGTATTGCCTAAGTTTGAATGCGAAAAATTAAAATGTCAAATATGTATGGAATCTAAGTATGTTAAACATCCTTATAAGTCGATTGAAAGGAGTTAAAATCCTTTAGACTTAATTCACACAGATATTTGTGACATGACGTCAATACCATCTCGCGGTGGAAAGAAGTATTTCATAACTTTTATTGATGATAGTACTCGATATTGCTATATTTACTTACTTAATAGTAAAGATGAAGCAATAGACGCATTCAAGCAATACAAAAATGAAATTTAAACGCTACTTAACAAGAAAATGAAAATGATAAGAAGTGATAGGGGTGGTGAATATGAATCTTCTTTTGAACAAATATGTTTAGAATATGGAATTATTCATCAAACAACGGCCCCTTACACGCCCCAATCCAATGGGATTGCAGAAAAAAAGAATCGTTCATTAAAGGAGATGATTAACGCATTATTGATAAGTTTTGGATTGCTACAGAACTTGTGGGGGAAGCCGTTCTTACAGCTAGCCGAATACTAAATCGAGTACCCCATAGCAAAACATAATCCATTCCATATGAAAAATGGAAAGGAAGGAAGCTCAACTTGAATTATTTGAATGTGTGGGGGTGTTGGCAAAAGTGGAAGTTCCTAAACCCAAAAGGGTAAAAATAGGACCGAAAACCGTTGATTGTGTTTTCATAGGATATGCGAACAATAGTAAAGCATATCGATTTCTGGTTCATAAATCAGAAAATCCCGACATTCATAATAATACGGTTATAGAATCAGATAATGCTGAGTTCTTTGAAAATATATATCCGTATAAAAAGGAATGCGAGTCGATTGGTGAAGGATTTAAATGACATCGGGAAGAAACAAAAGAAAGTACATTTAATCAGGAGGATCCAAGACGTAGTAAGCGTCAAAGAACGTCTACTTCATTTGGACCAGATTTTGTGACTTTCTTATTGGAGAATGAGCCTCAAACAGTTAAAAAAGTTATGTCTTCTTCGGAATCATTGCTCTGGAAAGAGGCAGTCAATAGTGAAATAGAATCCATATTGAACAACCATACATGGGAATTGGTTGATCTTCCTCCTGAAAATAAACCTTTGGGTAGTAAGTGGATTTTTAAAAGAAAAATGAAATATGCTGACACTATTGATAAATTTAAGGCAAGACTTGTTGTCAAAGGGTATAGACAACGAGAATGTCTTGACTACTTTGATACATTTTCTCCAGTAACAAGAATTACGTTCATACGGCTGCTAGTGGCTATAGCTGCAGTTTATGGTCTTGAAATTCATCAAATGGATGTAAAGACAGCCTTCTTAAATGGAGATATGGAGGAAGAAATCTACATGGAACAACCTGAAGGGTTTGTGGTTCCAAGTAAAGAAAAGAAGGTATTTAGACTTGTTAAGTCCCTCTACGGACTAAAACAAGCACCCAAACAATGACATGCAAAATTTTACCAAACAATATTGTCAAATGGTTTTAAGATAAATGAATGTGATAAATGTGTGTACATTAAAATGTTCCAAATCACATAGTCATTGTTTTCCTATATGTGGATGATAAGCTGATAGTGAGTAATGACATTGCCAACATAAATGTGACTAAGCGTATGCTAACTAGCAAGTTTGATATGAAATACTTGGTAGTTGCGGATTTAATTCTGGGGATTAAGATCCAAAATACCCCTCAACATATGGCATTGTCACAAACTCATTATATTAAGACAATACTTAAAAAATTCAAGCACTTAGGGTTTAAAGTTGCAAAGACTCCAATTGACGTGAATCTTGCATTAGCAAAGAACAAAGGCCAAAGCATATCACATTTGGATTATGCTCGTGTGTTGGGATGCTTAATGTACATAATGAATTGTACACGACCAGATATAGCTTGTGCTATAAGTAAACTGAGTCGATACACGAGCAATCCAGGTCAATCTCATTGGATGGAAATGAAACGAGTTTTGGGATATTTAGAACATACCCAAAACTTTGATTTGCACTATAGTAAATATCCTGCGGTGATTGAAGGATATTGTGATGCAAATTGGATCACCGGTTCAACTGATTTGAAGTCCACAAGTGGATATGTATTCACTATTGGTGGAGGAGCGGTATCTTGGAAGTCAACCAAACAAACTTGTATTCCCGCTATACAATGGAGGCTGAGTTCATAGCCTTAGATAAAGCCGGTGAAGAAGCTGAATGGCTCTGAAATTTCTTGGAAGACATTCCATTTTAGGCCCAAACCGTTGGCACCAATATGTATACATTGTGATAACCAAGCGATAATTGGAAGGGCTGGGAGCATTATGTATAACGGTAAATCTCGTCATATACGACGAAGGCATAAAACGTTAGACAATTACTCTCTAGAGGAATTATCACGATTGACTATGTAAAGTCAAGTGATAATGTGTCGGATCCACTTACAAAAGGCCTAACTAGAGAGGTAGTTAAGAAATCATCAAGGGGNTCTTTTTTGATTTCTAAAATTTATACGTGGTATATCAAATAGTGTATCTATGGGATGACACGTTTAGGAATCACCTATGTAAGTGTGAAGTGTTAGCCGTTTCAAGGAGAATACGCACTTATGAAACCGGGAGGTGTTCATGGTTGAAACAAACACAACAATGAGAACCAAAGACGGTTAAGGGTTGATTGTGTGACGTATGGTTGTCTAGGTATACACTAAAGTTCGACGGTTCAAAGATATCAAATCTACCGATCGACCGAGTATATCCGACATAAGTTCACTATGGAAAGTTCAAAGGGAAACCTACTTATCCAGGTGCAATTAATTCTTACTTGCAAATCACACAAGTTTTTTCATGCATATTTCCGTGATATAGCCATTCCCCATTCATGTGGGGGATTGTTAAGGATTTTAAGATGGAAAAGTCTTAAAAAGAGGGTGAATCGGAAATGGAGGGAAAATAAAAATTTTGAGTAAAAATTTTAAGTTTCCCTCTCTTTTTAATGAGACATTGTCCTTCATTGGTAGAGGATAAGAATTTTGGTGGGTTTATATACAAATGAACTTCATGTAGCTCTTAAAGACTTATGAAGAGGGCAAGCCTCGCACCGTCGTTGTCGTCGTTCGCTCGGCTCGGCTCGGCTCGGCTTCGGCTTCAGCTTCGGTTTCAGCTTCGGATTTGGATTTGGATTTGGATTTGGTCAAATGATCGATCGAGTAATTTAATTTTTTGGACCAAATTTATTTGTTAATAGTAAATATTAACGTAAGATTATCCGTATTTGTAACGGATATGTTCCAATCCGTGTATTGTACCACCTGTTGCAACAGCAGCCGCCTAGTGCTCCTCCCACCATGGCCAAGTGCATCCTCCACCATGGAGGGTGACAGGTCTCTCAACTGACTGCTATAAATATGAGCAGCAATTGGAGAGAAATATACCGAAAACTTGAAAGCTCTCCTCTTCAGATAAAACTTAATGTTGGCTATACTTTGCATTCCTTCCTCTTAGAATTTCCATTCAACTTCTGAGTTCTCCTCCCTTATTCTGCATTGTTTTTAACTACAAGCAAAGCATCCGTAAGTGTGATTTGCTGCCGAACTTTGTGTTCGCTGAAACACTAGGGTTTGAAGTACCGCTACACTAGTGTGTAATTTGTTCTATCCTGGGGGGAAATAATCCATAACCTTGGGTACTAGGAGGGGATTAAATTCCTTAAGGAAACACTGTGAATTCAGTGGGCTCGAATTAATTACTGTTTCATTTATATTTATATTTATACGCTAACATTTTATTTTCCAGAATCATTATTTACAAATACAGGATAATAACCAAGATACAAACAATTCGCACACTAAACAACCGAAGAAATATTCTATACGTACACAACATTTCTCATTTCATATATTGGCCTTGATTGATCCACCCCAAAACATATAGCTCGTCGACGGATCCAGCAAGGTAAATATAAGAAATGACCGCCATTTATCGATGTGTCGAGTAGATGTTGTTGATGCATTCGCTAAAGATATTCCACTGCTTCATTCCTGTGATTAGCCATCGGTGATCCATCAACGTATGATGCATCTATTATCAACCAAGGTCACTCTAGGGTAATGAATGACTTCAGTTTCTAGAGTAAGATTAACAAAGTTTCAACTCTTGGATGATGAGTGTCCTTGGTTGATCCATACACAACACGAAGCCGATGGATCAACCAAGGAAAATATATATGGAGAGCCCATATAATGCCATTGGTTTACCCACTTACAATCAGAAATAGATGGATCAACAATCGCAAATATTAGGAACGAGTTCCTAAAATGGCCTTATTTTATACACCGACCATTCAAGATAACTACCCGACATATACATTTTATGGAACTAATGATTCATTACTGAAATTGAAAATAAATAGATGACTTATTATTACAAAACAACTACTACTACAACAATAGCAACAATTATGTTCCAAGCAAGTTGTGACTTTTACAAACTACTATTATATGATAATTTTTATCCCCACTAGCACACCAACAATGAACACCGACATTAAGTTTTCTTTATCATTTTCTTATTTTGTTCTGCCTTTTTCTCCACTTGTTGAAGTATCTTCAGTACTTGAATACTCCCTCCGGTCCAAAATAAGTAATTTTTTGGTTGTTTTCACACATATTAAGAAATTCTCCTTTTAACATTAATTAACAATAAAATTGACCATATTAACCTTTAGTACCTCTTCACATAAACACTCCTAACACATACTCCAACATTAATTACTCAAAGGGCAATGTAGGAAAAAAATAATTAATTCATTGTTGAAATCTGAAAAAATCACTTATTTTGGACCACAAGAAAAAAACCAAAAAGTCATTTATTTTGGACCGGAGGGAGTATTTTTATTGATATCTTTGTTATGCTGCCATGACATTCGCCTCTATTATGTATGACCTATATCGCTTCCCTTAAATTCGGCTACCTGCATTGAACATTCATCCCAAGAAGTATATATACAAGGTTTTCTACCCTTAAAAATAACGTAGAATTTGGATTTTCCCTTGCCAAGCTTTATTGTGTAACATTAAGGAAAGGGTTGGTAGAGAAGAAGATTATGAATTGAGATGAAGGAAGCCAAAATCCTACTATAAATAGCTTTTGCCGATAGGTGTAAGGATTGGAAGACTTAAAAGAAAAGAAAGAAAAGAAGGAAAATACTACACCTTTTTAATTGTGTCAGCTGGATTAAATGATATAGCCTTTTCCCACGTTATTGGAAGAAATAGAATCTTTGAATGTATTTTCTCACTCGTATCATACACATCCCAAATGGAATTTCCAAGAATATACAGAACAAAAAAGTGACTTACAACTTGTTTGGATGGTTGTTACCTATTGTATTGTATCGTATTGTTACTTTAAATACAATGTTTGTGATAATAGGCGAAATCTAGGTGATTTAGCTATTGTTTATGCTTGACATAATACGGTTAATTGATGAAAAATAGGCTATAATTGTGATTTGTATACATTGCAGGATGAGGAGCTTATATGGTGCTTTCAAGAGGCTATTGGAATGATTTAAGAGCAAAAACGACCCCTCGGAGTTGAGTGCGCGCAAGGACGAGACAAGAAAATGGAAAAAAATCAAGCCCAGATGCGCGAAGTCGCACGGTAGTTTGCGCGCGTTAAAGGCTGAGGCAGAATAGTGCGGGAAGAGACGCACGAAGTACGTGCGAGTTCGCGCGATGCCGATCCGGAAAAGAGCTATTTAGGGTTAAAATTGGAAATCTGGAGAGAAACCCATTTAACCTATATAAAGTCAAGCTCGCCCAAGGTCAAATTATCAAGGTTTTCATAATTTAGTACAAGAAATCGAGAGGCTAGAGGCAAGGAGGAGTTTGGACTATCAAGTTCTTCTTTTCTTCTCTTTGTCTTTGCTATTTGTGATGAAATTTAACCTAATTGTGATGCACACTAGTATGAGTGGATAAAATCCATTATTCTGGGGTTGTGATTTAGCCATGAATATTGTTGTTTGATACTAACTTGACCTTGATTATAATTCAATCATAAATGGTTGTTTCTTCAATTCTGTGTTTAATTGCTTAATTGTCTGGCCAACAGTTAGGTTCTATTCACTATCTACGCTATGCTTGGGAAAGCCATGTTTAGATTAGAGAAGAATTGAAGAGAGCATGATCTTAACCCTTAGGGGGAGCGGATTTGTGGTTAGGATAGGAATATACCTAATCAATGTGCTTAATTACATATCGTAATCTTAATGCATTCTTAATAGATTGATTTCATAGGAATATAGGCATTAAACTATTGAGAATAGGCGAGTAGTACTTCAGGAGAAGGCTATGAGAGCATTTATCGATTAATTAGCAACCAGGAGTGAATTATATGAAAGGGAGAGTTAATTAGAACACAATACGATTGATGAATCGATCACAACCCTGGAATACTTGTCTCTACTGAATACATAACAATCAACTCGTTACTTGATAATTTAGTTATTACTTAGAATTGTAGTTAGCATAATTAAATTCTTGAACTCGAATTTAGCTTGACAGAATAACAACATTGGTGTATTAGTGAGTAGTTGATATAAGTCTATGTAGGTTTGACACTCGACTTATTATCTTATTACTTGTACGACCACGTAAACTTGCGTGTACGTTTGGGAGCAACAAGATTTTGGCGCCGTTGCCGGGGACTTAATATTAGCTACTTGCTAGTTTTTTGCTTTAATTGTTTATTTCGTCGAGTCTAACGTTACTTGATTATTGCTCGGATCTCAGGAACTTTGATTGAATGCGTAGGGTCAGAAGCCAGGACCGACTTCAAGGCTTTGATCCGGAACCTGAGAGAACATTTCACAGTAGGTTGAGGGAAGCAAGGGACACGAATAATATTCAGGCACTTGTTCAATTTCCTGTGGACATGGCAGAGGAGCAACTCATGGCTTTTCAGGAGGTGGCGATGCCCAACATTGCTAATGTTACCTCCAGTATAGTGAAGCCCAGGATCACTGGCCACTTTGAGCTGAAACAGAGCATGATCCAGCTGCTTCATGCAAATGGGCAATTTATAGGTCTTCCACACGAGGATCCCCAGCAACATATTCTGAACTTCTTGGAGATTAGTGATACTTATATCACTAACGGGGTCACTCCAAATTATGTGAGGCTCACACTTTTTCCATTCTCTCTGTTGGGCGAGTCTAAGCGATGGCTAAAGGCAGAACCAGCAAATTCCATTACATCATGGAACGATTTGGCAAGAAAATTTCTGGCAAGGTTCTTTCCTTCAGACAAAACTGCAAAGATCAGAAGTGAGATAGTTGCCTTCAAACAGAAAGCGGGAGAATCTTTATACTCGGCTTGGGAAAGGTTCAAGGGGCTACTCAGAGACTGTCCTCATCACAATCAGACGAATAAAGTGTTAGCTCACACTTTCATAGAAGGACTACATTCTGAAACAAAGATCGTGGTAGATGCTACAGTTGGGGGTCAAGTGTTGGAGAAAAGCTTTGACGAGATATATGCATTATTGAACAAATTCTCCAAGAGCAATCCGGATTAGCAAGGAGAGATGGGCAGACACACAGTGCAAAAATCTGCAGGGGTTCTTGAGTTAGATGTCGTCTCAGCATTATCAGCGCAGATTGCCACACTGACCAATCAAGTCAACCAGATGAACTTGAATATCAACAAGCAACAAGTACAACCGATACAACAGGTTCAAGCTTTTTGTGAAATATGTGGAGAGGGACACACGAGCGACATATGCCCCGCCAACCCAGAGTCTGTCTGCTTTGTGGGAAATTCAAATAGGAGCCAAGCAAATCAATATGGGAACACTTACAATCCCAATTGGAGGAACCACCTAAACTTCTCGTGGGGTGGAAACCAGGGCACTCAAAATCAATACAGGCCTCAAGCACCTCAATAGCAATATAGACCACCTCAGGGTGAACAACAAGCGAGTCCTACAAGCCACCTTGAAGACATGTTTACAAAAATGATGGCTGAACAACAAGCCCTCGCCACAACAGTGAGAAATTTGGAGCGTCAAATGGGATAGCTTGCCAGTGCTCAAAACACTAGACCAGTTGGAGCTCTTCCAAGCGACACTGAAGTAAATCCTAGGGCGGACCTTAATGCCGTGTCGTTGAGGAATGGGAGACAACTATAGGAAGTTCTTCCTAAAAAGAGGAAACAGGTGACTTTTAATGAGAGGCCAGCCATTATAGAATCAACATCAGAGAAAACCACGGAGCTAGAGAAGTCAGCTGGAGAGGCGGTGGCTGAGCAGCCCCCACAATTGGTTGCAAGGCCACCACCTCCATTCCCTCAAAGATTGCAGAAATTAAGAGACAATGCCGCACATAAAAAGTTTCTTGATATCTTGAAGCAGGTGCAAATTAATATTCCATTGGTTGACATCTTACAAGAAGTACCCAAATATGCAAAGTACATCAAGGATATTGTGGCAAATAAAAAGATGTTGACCGAGTTCGAAACTGTGGCACTCACTGAGGAGTGCAGTTCCAGAATTCAAGGCAAGTTACCTCAGAAATTGAAGGATCCAGGTAGTTTCACTATCCACATCTTGTAAGGCCCCGTAAAATTTTGTGCTTAAAACCTAGTAGCTCGTAGTGCCAAGGTCCGAATATGTGTTAGGAATTCGGACCCTTTTTACTGATTTTGCACTTAAAAATCAAAAGAATTGATTTTCCAGAAAACTATCATTCTGCGGTCCAGAATGCGGTCGCAGATCAGCTATGCGGACCGCATTTCTACTGCAGAGTGAAGTAGAAGGATTGTCAAAATTGATGCTGAAAATGCGGTCCATTATGTGATCGCATAATCAATATGTGGACCGCATAATCATCGCATAAATTCCTCAAGGATTTGTGGAGGTCAATTCTGCGGTGCAAAATGCGACCGCATAACAGGAATGTAGACCGCATTCCTGTCGCAGACCGAGGCAGACCTTCAGAGTTTTGGGCGCATTTCTATGGTCCAATCTGCGGACCACATTTCGATTCTACGATCGTATAATGCGACCGCAGATTTGCTCGGGCTTCTATTTTTCTAAATTTTAAAACCCGACCCCTTTTCAGTAAAACACCTCAACCCCCTCATTTTAACAATCTTGCTGAACAAATTAAGAGAGAGAAAGAGAGGGTCTTGAGAGAGAAGGTCATCTTCTCCAAATTTTGGTTCTTCAAAACCATCCGGGCCGGGAAATTTCAAGTTTATTTTCATACCCCCTTTCCTTACAGGTAAAATCCCTAACTTCTCCCATTGAATTTCTGGTTTAAACTTAGAGGGGGAGTATCATGTATTAGTCCTTGAAATAATGGTTGAAATCTTTCATGCATGTCTATTAAAAACCTAAAATCTAGTAGGAGGAATTGGGTAGGGGTAAAGGAGTATTCAAGAGGGGTTGATAACCTAAATGAGTTTGAGTAGCAGTTGTGAACTTCATTTCTAAGTTATGTGTATTAATTTGTGTACTATATTGACGTTGCTAGATTATTTTGGTGAATTGGAAGTAGGAGTTAAAAAGGGAATTCGGCTCCAGGTATGTATGGCTAACTTGATCCTTGTAAAATCGCTTCGGTTGATGTACGTATGCTTGGTAGGTGATATGTAAGTAAATTACTTATGAATTTCTTGTGATTGGTACGTTGTGATTGTGTTATGTGGTTGTAATTGAGGAATAAATGACTAAAGGAAATT
>MU769360.1:24839-55435 GCA_026770625.1 Nicotiana glauca
GGGAAAACAGGAGAGTTTGTAAACTTGTTTGGCTTGATTGTTCCTTCATATGTGTTTGGTTGCTGCATCCATTACTGTTTCCTACTTATGTGTGGTTTGAGTTTACTTGGAATAAGTTTGTTCATACATACCAGTATAATTCAAATGTACTGACATCCCTTTTGCCGGGGGCGCTACATTTGTGTTATGATTGTAGGTGGATCTATAGCAGGCACTCTAATCCACCGACCGTAGCTCCTTATTACTCCCTGCTAGCTGAATTGGTGAGCCCCTTTCCTTTCGGGGCCCTGCATGGCTCACGCCGCTTCTGTTCTTGTCTTTTGGGATCCTGTTTTGGGTATTTGAAAAAGGTATAGCCGGAGCCTTGTTGCCGGCAAGTATTGTATTATTCCTCTTTCATCTTTAGAGGCTCCGTAGACAGGCAATGTGGGTTAAGAACTTATGTAAATATGTATTTTGTAAGTTGGGCGATGTAAGTTGTAAACCACGCTAAAGATTATCTATGTTATGTATGCTTTTGTAACAAGGTGTTCCAATTATAATTAGCTGTTTCACTTGGTTAATAAGTAATGAAAAATGTGGGGTAACACGTGCGATAGGAAGGGCATCCAGGTCCGCTTGATTGGGGTTACTCGGTCGAGCGCCGGTCATGTCCCTCGAACTTGGGGCGTGACACATCTCCATTGGTAAACATGTTGTTGGGCGAGATTTATGTGATCTTGGAGCGAGCATCAATTTGATGCCGCTATCTTTGTTCAGACAGTTGGGGTTGGGTGAACCACGCCCAACGATAGTTATCTTACAGTTAGCGGATCGCTCCCTTGCTCATCCTGAGGGAGTGATTGAAGATGCGCTAGTTCAAGCGGGATCTTTCATATTCCCTGCTGATTTCATTATCCTGGATTACGAGCCTGATCAAGAAGTCCTATTTATTTTGGGGCGTCCATTCTTAGCCATGGGCCGAGCTATTATTGATGTCTGCGAAGGAAAGATGACGATGAGAGTAGGTGACCGAGTGGAGGTATTCAATGTTTATAGAGCACTGAAGTTACCAGCCCATTATGAAGAGTTATCTATGATCTCTGTGGTGGAGAGTGATGCTACATCATTAGTACCCTATATGAGCCCTGCAGATCCTGTTGAACGAGTATTGATTGGGGATGTAGAAAATAGTGAAGATGAAAGAATAGGAGAAATAGAGCAAGTGTTAGATATGTCCTACAGTTATGTACATGGGTTCAAAAAATTGAAGAGTTAGACTTGCCTGTTACCCTCCCCAGGCCATCTATTGAAGAAGCTCCGAAGCTAGAACTCAAGCCACTTCCGGTGCATCTGCGCTATGCTTATTTGGGAAACTCTGAGACATTGACCATAATTATTTCATCCAGCTTAACCAACACTCAAGAAGAAAAATTGCTCAGAGTCCTCCGCGAGCATGAAAAGTCCATTGGGTGGACTATAGCTGACATCAAAGGTATTAGTCCATCGTTTTACATGCATAAAATCTTTTTAGAGGACGGACACCGCCCCGGTGTAGAGCAGCAAATGAGGTTAAATCCTATCGTGAAAGAGGTGGTGAAAAAGGAAGTAATCAAGTTGCTCGATGCAGGTATCATTTTTCCCATTTCTGATAGCAACTGGGTAAGCCCGGTTCAATGTGTGCCCAAAAAGGGAGGAATGGCTGTAGTTGAGAACGAGAAGAATAAGCTAATCCCACTCGCACTGTTACGGGATGGAGAGTTTGCATTGATTATAGGAGGCTTAATAAGGCAACTCGCAAGGATCACTTCCCACTTCCATTCATCGATCAAATGCTAGACAGGTTAGCCGTGCATGAATATTACTGCTTCTTTGATGGTTATTCAGGATACAATCAGATTGTCATATGCCTAGAGGATCAGGAGAAGACTACTTTTACTTGTCCTTACGGCACTTTTGTCTTCAAGCGAATGACGTTTGGTCTTTGTAATGCACCAGCCACTTTCCAGAGGTGTATGATGGCTATTTTCACCGACATGGTAGAAAAATTCGTGGAAGTGTTTATGGATGACTTTTTAGTTTTTGGGTCTTCTTATGATGATTGCTTGAGGAATCTAAGCAAGGTGCTAGCACGTTGTGAAGAAACAAATCTGGTACTGAATTGGAAAAAGTGCCATTTTATTGTACAAGAAGGCATCGTGTTGGGTCACAGAGTATATGGGAGCGGCATTGAAGTTGATAAAGCAAAGGTGGAGGCGGTTGACAAATTACCTCCACCTATTTCAGTGAAGGGTGTCCGGAGTTTCTTGGGACACGCGGGTTTCCATCGGCGCTTTATTAAAGATTTTTCAAAAATTGCTACTCCTTTGTGCAGGCTGCTTGAAAAAAATGTAACCTTCAACTTTGATGATGCTTGCCTCAACGCATTTGAAGAACTTAAAAAGAAGTTGGTGACTGCTCCCATTATTGTGGCACCGGATTGGTCTTTATCATTTGAACTCATGTGTGATGCGAGTGACCTTGCTATCGGGGCAGTGCTAGGCTAGAGGAAGGACAAGGTGTTTTATTCCATCTACTATCCAAGTAAGACTCTTGATGATGCCTAGTTGAATTACACCACCACTGAGAAGGATTTGTTAACTGTTGTGTGGGCCTTTGAGAAATTCCGGGCATACTTGGTGGGAACAAAAGTCATAGTCCATACCGATCATGCAGCTATCAGGTATTTGTTTACCAAAAAGGAGTGTAAGGCTAGATTGATGCGCTGGGTTTTATTAATGCAGGAATTTGATATAGAAATACGAGATCGAAAGGGGACAGAACCAGGTAGCTGACAATCTATCAAGGTTGGAAAATCACGATCACATGGAGGAGGGTAGCCAAATTAAAGAAGTATTTCCTGATGAGCAACTTTTTGCTATAACCCAAGACCCTCCCCCATGATACACATACTATGTAAATTATCTTGTGAGTGGGGTACTTCCTCCCGAAATCCAATCTGAAGCTAGAAAGAGGTTTTTACATGATGTGAACTTCTACTACTGGGATGAGCCCTATTTGTTCAAGCAATGTGCTGATCAGTTGATGAGGAGATGCATTCCTGAAAAAAAGGTAGAATTAGTGTTGTATGACTATCACGCATCACCTTATGGGGGCCATCATGGAGGAGATAGAACAGCTGCAAAGGTGCTACAATCTGGTCTCTTTTGGCTGACTTTATTCAAGGATGCCCATGCATTTGTTAAGAAGTGTGACCAATGTCAGAGAAGGGGAACAATCACAAGAAGGCACAAAATGCCTTTAAATAATATCCTAGAAGTTGAGCTTTTTTATGTGTGAGGGATAGATTTTATGGGGCCATTTCCACCGTCCAGAGGAAACAAATACATTTTGCTAGCCGTAGACTATGTGTCAAAATGGGTGGAGGCAATTGCTTTGCCAATGAATGATGCCATGGTGGTAGTTGCTTTTGTGAAAAAGAACATATTCTCGAGATTTGGGACTCCACGTGCCTTAATCAGTATGAAGGGACTCATTTTTGTAATCGATCGTTGAATAATCTTCTAGCTAAATATGGAGTTCGTCATAGACTTGCCACAGCATACCATCCGCAAACAAGTGGGCAAGCCGAGCTGTCCAATAGAGAAATCAAGCAAATATTGGAGAAGACGGTGAGTGTGAATAGGAAAGATTGGGCTGCAAAGTTGGATGATGCTCTATGGGCGTATAGAATTGCATATAAAACGCCAATTGGAGCATCCCCTTACAAGCTGGTCTATGGGAAGGCATGCCACCTGCCCGTTGAGCTTGAACACAAAGCATACTGGGCCATTAAGAAGCTAAACATGGACCCTAAAGCCGCAGGTGAGAAAAGACTTATGCAGTTGAATGAATTAGACGAGTTCAGGTTACACTATTATGAAAATGCTAAGCTATAAAAGAAAAGACAAAAAGATGGCATGGCAAGCATATCAAGTCGCGTCACTTTGAGCCAGGCCAACAGGTATTGCTATTCAATTCTAGACTACGACTTTTCCCTGGGAAGCTAAAGTCGAGATGGTCAGGTCTGTTTGAGGTGGTGAGAGTTACTCCTTATGGTGCAATCGAGTTGCGAGCTTTAAATGGAGAAAGGAAATTTTTGGTGAATGGTCAGAGAGTCAAGCATTATTGGGGAGGAATGATTAATCGTGAGAAGACCAAGGTTGTACTCGCTGATCAGTAAGCGAGACTCTAAGTCGTGCCACGACGTTAAATCAGACGCTTGTTGGGAGGCAACCCAATTTTTATTGCTTTCCTAGCTTAACTTCCTAATTTTTCTTTTAGAATAGGTAGAGTATCGCATGTTCTTTATAGGTGTAGAAATTTTAGATGTAATGGTGTAGAGTCGTGTCGCGACGTTAAATCAGGCGCTGGTTGGGAGGCAACGAAGGGCAGGTGAAAAGACCATCGCCCAAGAGCAACACAGGTGAAAAAAATGCAAAAATAAACGCCCAGGAGCGCGACTTCGCGCCAACTTCGCGCATCTGGGCAAAACATTCTGCTTGGAACAAAACAGAAACACGCGAAGAGGCGCGTGAGCTCGATACTTCGCGCACAAGTTCGTGCGACTGGGCAACACCTTCTGCCTGGGGCGCGCGAAGAGATGTGCGACTTCGCGCCCCACTCGTCCAACTTCCGGCGCTTTGTATCTTTAATTTTTTAGTCTTTTTTTTATTATTTTTTATTTTAGTGTTTTACCTTTATACTAAAAGTTAAAATAAACCTCCCATTCATCCGCCCCATTCACGGCCACAGCAAAATAAAAAACAAACACTCCTCATTCTCCCACCCCAAGACCCTCGTCTCCCCCACCCCTACTCCAAATGATACCAGCCCTCACTCCCCTTCACATACGTGGTCGTACAAGTAATAAAATGATAAGTCGAGTGTCGAACCCACAAAGACTTATATCAACTACTCACTAACACACCAATATTGTTATTCTGTCAAGCTAAATTCGAGTTCAAGAGTTTAATTATGCTAACTACAATTCTAAGTAATAACTAAATTATCAAGTAACGAGTTGATTGTTATGTATTCAGTAGAGACAAGTATTCCAGGGTTGTGATCGATTCACCAATCGTATTGTGTTCTAATTAACTCTCCCTTTCATATAACTCACTCCTGGTCGCTAATTAATCGATAAATGCTCTCATAGCCTTCTCCCAAAGTACTACTCACCTATTCTCAATAGATTAACGCCTATATTCCTATGAAATCAATCTATTAAGAACGCATTAAGATTACGATATGTAATTAAGCACGGTGATTAGGTATATTCCTATCCTAACCACAAATCCGCTCCCCCTAAGGGTTAAGATCATGCTCTCTTCAATTCTTCTCTAATCTAAACACGACTTTCCTAAGCATAGCGTAGATAGTGAATAAAACCTAACTGCTGGCCAGACAATTAAGCAATTAAACACAAAATTGAAGAAACAACCATTTATGAATGAATTATAATCAATGTCATGTTAGTATCAAACAACAATATTCATGGCTAAATCACAACCCCAGAACAATGGATTTTAGCCACTCATACTAGTGTGCATCACAATTAGGTTAAATTTCATCACAAATAGCAAAGACAAAGAGAAGAAAAGAAGAACTTGATAGTCCAAACTCCTCCTTGCCTCTTGCCTTTCGATTTCTTGTACTAAACTATGAAAACCTTGATAATTTGACCTTGGGCGAGCTTGACTTTATATAGGTTAAGTGGTTTCTCTCCAGATTTCCAATTTTAACCCTAAATAGCTCTTTTTCGGATCGGCATCGCGCGAACTCGCACGTACTTCGCGCGTCTCTTCCCGCACTATTCTGCCTCAGCCTTTAACGCGCGCGAACTACCGTGCGACTTCGCGCATCTGGGCTTGATTTTTTTCCATTTTCTTGTCTCGTCCTTGCGCGCACTCAACTCCGAGGGGTCGTTTTTGCTCTTAAATCATTCCAGTAGCCTCTTGATAGCACCATATAAGCTCCTCATCCTGCAATGTATACAAATCACAATTATAGCCTATTTTTCATCAATTAAATGTACTATGTCATTGGAATATAATTAAGCGGAAGCATAAACAATAGCTAAATCACCTAGATTTCGCCCATTATCAACACCCCATACTTAATTCATTGCTAGTCCTCGAGCAATCAAACTATACCCTCTATAGAATCCTTTACTCAACCATTTTCCCTAATGCATTACACCTAGAACAATGTACATACATTACGCCTAGCGGTGAACAATCCTAGCCTCAAAGCCGACTCTCAAGTGCCATGCAATATTCACACTTCCTCACAGTACTCTACACAGAAGTCGAGACTTGCTTTTCCGTCACGAATCATATGCCCTCACAATCACATCAACAAAAACTGAATTCAATCCACACATTTGAGTCATATACTCATATATATCAAGGAAAGCACTCACTCTCGCAAAAGAAGTCACATGCATGCAATTGGTACCATAAGCTTGCCTTTAATGTAAATCTCTACTAATGTAGGCTAGCTCGACCCAAAATCAATTAGGACTTTTTCATGGTTGTAATGTGGCTAAGGGACAGGTAGGATATATTTAGGAATAGTGACTCAACCTCCTAAGCACTTTAACACATCACATGAGCAATTTTTAGCGCAAATTTTTCAACCCACTTCTCATTCACAAACAAAATCAACACACAATTACTCATTTCTTCTTTAAGCACTCTATTAATTCATACCCACTAGCTGGAACAAGACACAATGTATTCATCTATGTTTTTTTTCCTAAGTTATTCTTCTTGTCACTTAAGTTCCACTAGTGGTGTATTCGTTTACAACACAAGTGCACCATTCATCCTTTTATTGGTTCCACTCAAAAGCCACCCCACACTTATTTCCTTCTTACTTCTTTTAATGCTCCTCTCACTATTAAAGTGCTTTAAGAGGTAAAGGGATCAAAATAATGTCAATTAAGAATAAAAGGGTATATGCTTGTAATGAGGGTGCCAAACAAAAGTCTAAAGGCTCAAATGAGTTAGCTAGGGATAAATTTTATTTATGATAAGCAATTAAGCTCAAAAAGGTCAAAGAAATCCTAAAATCATTTTTCAAACCGAGCACCACCTAGGATTTCGCTTCAACTCACATACCAGGCAAGTTCTAGACACAAGTACAATACATGAACTACACAAATACTCACCACACATGGCATATGACTCATTCAGATCAGCTCCTCAAGACGCTCCGTTACAAGCATTCAATTCAGTAACAAACATACAAATTAAGGCACTTTCAGTGAGATTCAACAATTAGGACTAAGCGTTACACTCTAGGGTCTATTGTGTTCAGGTGTGTCAACGCTATGGGTTCTCTTTCAATTTCCTAGCTTGTAGCCCATTACCCTAATCTACAAATCAAAAAGAAAAAAAAAAAATAAAAACTACCTATACCCGGTTCAAGCTAAACCCTTAAAAAAGAACCGTGGTCTAAAGAAAAACCAAGGGGGAGTTGCTACACTACCTAAGAAAAAAATAAAAAATCTTTTTGGTGTTTTCTCTAGACTCACTTCCCTAAAAAAAATCGTCTAAAAGATCCGTCATCAGGAAGAGCCTACAATTTTTTAGTTTTTTTTTCATTAGTTCCCGACTCAGTCCCTCAAGAACCCCTTCGAAAGGGATACGTCGTCGGGCCGAGCCACCTATCTATTTTAAACTAATGATTCCTACTTTATACCAACACTATCAACGTCAAAAAGCACAAAACAAGATAAAACCTAACAATCAATTAATACACATACATACATACAACGAAGTACCCCCACCCCACACTTAAAGATAAAGACATGTCCCCATGGCTTAAATTTTAAAAGAGCAGTGAGGTAAAGAGACTTCCCTGGAGCTTCACTCTTGGTCGGAAACGGTTTCGGGGTTAACGTTGCACGCACGCCTCAAAGCTCACAGCCAACCCATGAACTTCTTTTCCGACTTGACTTGTCGATCAGCTATCGCATCCACACGAGTGCCCAACTCAGTCATGGAGGTGCATAGACCAGCCACCTCCTGCTCAAATGCGGTGTACCGGGACACTCTGGCAGTTCCTGAAGAGGATGCTGCTCCTGACGGTGCTTCTAGGGCTGGTTCCCTGTCCATTTGTTCATCCGCGTCCTCCGCCGATGCATCAGAACCACTCTCATCCTCTCCTCCTGCCGCTGCCGCTGGGGCTGGCCCCGTGGTGTTCTTGCCAGGTCAGATCTTGTGGTCTTTTTTTACCAGCCTGTCCACATGAGTATTTTCGGGCACCTGTACTTGCATGCAAAGCTTAGTCACCAAAGAGGAAAAAAAATATATATACTGGCGTTGGGGGCACCGGATAAACATCTCGTCGTGGATCACTTTGGCCATGTCGAAGGGAAGACCCTTGACGAAACACCAAATCAATGCAGCTCGGGGTCCATTCACCTTCGTAGTATTTTTGGAGGGTATGAGGCGACTATTAATCACATACAACCAGCTCTTCGCCTCAGGAGTTAGGACGGAGGAGTGGAACTTCTCTCCGTGTTCTAGCCACTCCACCATTTTGCCGGGTGCACAAATTTCATCAAAGAAGCGCTCCCACTTGGCATCTGTTGGCTGTCGCCCCCACTCATAAAAGTCTTGTATTGTCAGGCAGAGGGTCGGGCAATTGATATGCTGTGCATATCGCCTCAATGGAGGCATCCACCGCCTTGCGGCGCACCGTGACCACATTGTCCACATGCTCATGCAGATTGGCATAAAATTCTCGCACGACCATTACATTAGCCTCCCCTGGCTCATCAATGAAGGACTGCAGACCCCGCTCCATCAACTCCGAATACATGTGTGGGGCAGCGTTCCTTGACCGAACGGAGGTCAATGCCCCTCTCCGGAATTGGCGTTTTGGCGGCCTTCTCCGTAAAACGAGCTTGAGCCGCAGGGGAGACAAATTTGCTGCTGTCATAGGCAGGGGCTGCCCTTTGGCGGCTTGAGGATGGACCTGTGGCTTGGCGCTTTCTCGATGGTGTTTGTTTTGATCGTTACTTAAATTTTATTGTATCGTATCATTAACTTCGTTGTTACGCCTAACAATGAAATGTGTCACTTTATGTAACGACTGATTTGGTGTGATCGCGTTGTTTTCTTGTGTTTCTCAATCTCACCATTTATTATTATTAAATAATTCTATTTTATCTTTTACTCTATCTTTTTATATACCGTATCATAATTTTTTTTTAAAATATTACAAGTTTATTCATCATATTACTGGTGCGTGATACCATGAAACAACGACAAAACAACATAATCCATCCAAATATTGTATTTATCAAATAATACAGTACAATACAATACGATATAAAACATTATCAAATAAGTAACAAGCATCCAAACAAGCTGTTACATTTTCTCAACAAATTTTCTCTGACATTTAAGCGCATACCTTGTTTATTTTTGTCGGCATACCTTCTAGTTGCTCCAGCTTTTCATAGTTGGCTGATAGATGTAGGTGTCCAACCAAGTGACGGTATCAGTACCCCATACTCAAAATGCAACCAGACGACATTTCGGGGAGGGGGACCATAATTATTTACGGTCGATCTCCAAAAGAAAAAATCTGAAAATATTTGGATAATCCTGATATCTTCCTTGTGTGGTTCATTGGTTTCCACGACTCATAGAATCTCTATCTTGGACCCCATCTCTCAATTTTCCAAAACAAAACCCCTCATGCTAATCACTATCACTTCTACTTGAACCCTCAATCTTCCTTCATACTGTGTTTATCTAATCAAATCAAATGGCTTCTTTGTCTAGATTTATTGTAAAAGATTGTAAATTGCAGTCTTCAGAGGCACTTCACAGACCAAGTTATGCTCGAAGGACTCCCACCCATTTTAGTATGTTCCACATTTCTTTTCTTACTTGTAGTGTTCTCTTCATTATTTAGTTGCAATTTTGGTACTGTTGAGTATTGATAGGATTGTTGATTTTGGCATTAACTTGAAACTTTCTTTTATTAAGCCTAATAGTTATATTGAATGTCCATTTTAAGGTATAAGAAGTGGACATGAGACTGGAAGATGTAATTTGTTCATTCAAAATAAGCACCAAACTTCAGATGTTGCTTTCCCAGTTCAATCCTCATTTATTGGAATCACTTCACTGCGGTTAGTGCTTGAATCGAAGCTCCTTGTTTATTCTTTTCTTCATTTGGAGTTACAAAAGCTTTTTGGTCCATTAGGAATTCAAAAATATCTTGCAAGGCAGCAACAAATGTGTCTGGAGACTTACCAAGCAGCTCCTCCAGTGGAATGAGTCAATATGAAAAAATAATTGAGACTTTGACCACTCTTTTTCCTCTCTGGGTATATCCTTTTTTCCTCCATTTTAAAGTATATATTTATATTTTTTTAATATATCATTTTGTTAGCAGCCTTTTTATAGTACAGACCATTTTTTGAAATTGTGCAGCTACTCTACTCAATGTTTGCAGGTTATATTAGGTACAATCCTTGGCATATATAAACCTGCCGCGGTAAATTTAGTTGTTTTTCTTTGCAATTCCATTTATGATAAATGAATAATTTCAACTGATAGGACATGAGAATCTTACAGGTCACTTGGTTGGAAACAGACCTGTTCACTCTTGGTTTGGGATTTCTAATGCTTTCGATGGGCTTGACACTAACATTTGAGGACTTCCGACGATGTTTAAGGAACCCATGGACTGTAAATAGCAACTTGTTCATGCTCCCTACTATTTCTTTCTTATTAAGTACCAGCAGACACCAATGGTTGCTTGGTTTGCAGGTTGGTGTTGGATTTCTGGCTCAGTACTTCATCAAACCACTTTTAGGCTTTGCCATAGCAATGGTATGTCTTCTCTTACTTCAATGGGTTACTCATTTTGTCTACGGATGATTTAAATCAAGTTGAACTCGTAATAAAATTTGTATAATACACCTTATATCAAAAGAACGAAAATAAGGATAATACATCACTATTGAATGTTGTTTCCAAAATGTGTATACTTATGTTCTAACTTGGTGAGACTCATACTCTTTGACTCGAACGAAACCACCTTAGGGCAGTGAATGAAGATCAACTGCATTACACTGGAATTATCTTATGTGTGCCAATAGAAGGCATAAAAAAGCTCAAATAGTCTACGTTAGAAATATTTACTACCCTTATTATTCTTCATGGCCTCCATATTAAGATGTAACTTTTTTTTTTTTGATTTGCACCGGGTGTCCGAGTCTCTAAGAGCCCCGACTAATCCCGGGGGTACACAGGCCCTCGGGCCCTCGGCAAGGAGTTTCCCGCAAGTGCAACACGGTTAATTCAGAAATTGTTTGCACCCAGTGGGTTTTGAACTTGAGACCTTGAAAGGGAGCAAACCCCAAGGCTCAAGTCTATTGCCACCAGGCCAACCCCTGAGGGTTCATATTAAGATGTAACTTAGTTAAGCATAATAGGGAAACTTCATCAATAGTATATGTACCTCAACAGACTCATAGAGAAGCATAAGATAGTTTGATTGATAAATTACTCATATGAGTTGCATCTTTTTATTTCGCGATTCAAACTCCAACCAATCGTGATGACACCTAACCTAACCCGCTAGGTAAGCCAAGTAACATTCAACACAACTCATATGAGAATAATTAAGAGTAAACGAGTAAAATGACTAAATTTTCTTTACAAGCTCCCAAGAATTGGTAGTAAAAGCCATGAGCTTCTAAGTCTTAGAATTTACAAAGTTGGTATGAAATAAATACACCATCTCCGAAATACGCATAAATAGAATTTCAAACACTAAAGCTACCAAGGACAAGTGGCAGCTAGCACCAGAACGCAGGTACATCTTCAATGCCAGCTCCCTCCATACATAACATCAACTCCAAGATCTGCACTCAAGGTGCAGAAGTGTAGTATGAGTACAACCGACCTAATGTACTCAATAAGTAACAAACCTAACCTCATGTTGGAAGCAGTGACGAGCTCGGAAAAAAAAGTCAGAGTCCAACATCAATAGCTAGTGACAATTCATAATAATGTAAAATACACAACAATAGTGAATGACGTAAGAGACGCTATGCTCGATTCGTTCACACTTACGGGAGGGTAAACAGTTCACAGTTACGGGAGAGTAAACATGCTTTTCAAGTATAATAGTTAAAGTTCAAATCTTTCACTACAATCAATTAAACATGAGTTTATCGAAAGAACTGTGTTTTTCCCAATTACAACATCAGATAAGCCCTTTTTGTTTACCAATTATCATGTGGAAAATACTTCTCTATACCTACATGGCAAGTATACGTGTCAAGTAATCAAATGTCATATCAACGTCTAGCATGAGAAAGGTATATCTGTATGCCTACATGTCGAAATCAGTTTTCATAGTGGAATCATTAACTGCATACAATCTTAGCACACTCCAGGTGCCTGGCTCAAATGCCCCAAACAATATCACCGTAGATCCATCAAAATAATCACAGTTAGCACTGTAGGGGTGCCTAGCATAACTGCCCATCATCGAGCACGTGTATATGACATTGTGCCTGCCCCCACTACTGGCATGTTAGACTCCGGAAGGGTGGATCCTGCCCAAGCACTAATCATAATCATATAGCCCAATAGTGAGGCTTGGTGCACGTGTCATCCCAAAATAATAACACTTAGCTCGATATGGGTCTGGTGTACGCGTCACCTTATAATGAATACCAAATTAACTCCATGGCCCAAACTTAGTCATTTACCATTCAAGTCTCAGATAAACATATCTCACGATAGTTAGTTTATCAGTGTTACACATAGGAGGCATCAACAACATGTGAGGAATCAAATAAGAAGTACTGAGACAGAGATATCATACACGGATATAGCATCATGACTGAGAACATGTATATAGATAAGGTAAATAGCTCAGAGACGGCGGGAATAGCCCTATCAAGTCTCAAACAAGTAGCATATCGCCTAGACAAAATGTCTAATATGAATCATAGTTCAAATAACCGAACAAGTAGAGAAACAACACGTACAATGAGGTATGATATCAAAATAATTTTGGCAATAGTCTAAAAGCCACCTCAAATCAGGAACACACCGGTGCATGTACACACGCCTGTCACCTAGTGCATATGTCACCCCAATAGTTTTCATGTTAACGTAGTTTCTAGGGTTAAATACCCTCAAATCCAAGTTTAGATATGTTACTTACCTCAAACAAGTCAAATCTAATACCGAGCAAGCCAAACAACACTTTGGAAATGCCATCCTGCTCAAATGAACCTTCAAATGGCTCAAAACTAGCCAAAAGCAACCCAGAAATATCAGTTAATCTGTAGAAAACAAACCTCAAGCGATAAAAGGTCGAATCTTTAGTCAAATACTCAAAGTCAACCGAAAAATCAAACTCGGGCTCGCACCTCGGAACTCGACAGAACTCGCAAATTCCGACAACCCATTCAAATACAAGTTCAACCGTACTAATTTCACTCAAATCTGACTCCGAATCGATGTTGATAACTTAGTAGGCGTTTGGACATAAGAATTACAATTCGAAAAAATGGTGAAAATGTTTTTCAATTGAAAATGGTATTTGAAATTTAGAGTTGTGTTTGGACATAAATTTCAGTTTGGGTTGTTTTTGAAGTTTTGTGAGTGATTTGAGTGAAAATTTTGGAAAACAGCTTTTTGTAGTTTTTCAAATTTTCGAAAACTTCCAAAATGCATCTTCAAGTGGAAATTGAAAATTTTACGAACAAACGTTGATTTCGAAAAAAAAGGTAAAATTTGTTTGGAAAAATCTTCCATCAAATTTTATGTCCAAACGGGCACTTGGTAATTCACTTTAGAAAAGTTTAGACAAAACCCCCCAATTTCTCTTTCAAATTAATAAGCGAAATGCCAAAATAGAAGATAGAATCATGGAATGTAATCAAAATCGTGTTAAAAGTACTTACCCCAACCCATGTAGTGAAAATCGCCTCCAAAATTGTTCAATTCCGAGCTCAATAATTCAAAATATGATAAAATGACGAAAACCTTCGAAATAGAGTACTTATAGATCTGCTCCAGATATACTCTTTGCGAACTCGGAACAAACATCGGGAATGCATTGCCGCAAAATGGCTTACGCGTTCGCGACACTTCCCGTGCGAGCGCAATGCCCACAGACGCTGCACAACGCCAACTCGACTTGCGTCTCGCGGACGCGAAGAAGGGTTCTTCCAGTGTTCTGAAAAGCGAGCGCTTCGTCGCTTAAAGCGCGAAGCGACTCGACGTGGCAGAGTGTCGCTTCCAGCCTCTTAAGGCGATGCGATCTGCAGAAGCGAGCGCTTCAGTGGTAAAAGCGAGGAAGCGGGATATGAAAGAAAGCGAGCGAGCGATCGCTTTTATGAAAAAAATCGCAGGGGACCTTTTGTTTAAAAAATAAACTCTGGGTCTCAAATTAAAAAGCCTTTTGGTCTCAAATTTAAAATAAAATTTGGTCTCAGAAATACCTAAATCTGTCGAAAACAGAGCTGGACCAGTCGCTCTTCTTCTTCTTCAGTCGCCGGAAGATTAGGGTTCCATCTTCTCTGCTCCAGTCGCCGGAAGAGTCGACGCCGACGACCAACCCAGGTATTTTCTTCTCCTTTCTTCTCGTTTTTTTCTTTTTTCTTTCTTCTGGTTTCTTCTTCAGACCAGTCGACATGGTCGACCAGTCGATGTTCTTCTTCTTCATTTATCTTCTTCTTCTTTCTCTCTCTGTTTCAGAAAATGTTGACCAGTCGACTTTTTCCCCTTTTTTTTCCTTTTCGTTTGTTTATATTTTCAGCATAATGCATATATATATATATATATTTAATTATTGTATTTCATTTATTATTTTATTTCAGCATATAAAATAAAATTACTATTATATTTTCAGCATATATATATATATTTAATTATTGTATTTCATTTAATATTTTATTTCAGCATATAAAATTAAATTATTATTATATTTTCAGCATATATATATATATATTTAATTATTGTATTTCATTTAATATTTTATTTCAGCATATAAAATTAAATAACTATTATATTTTCAGCTATATATTTAATTATTGTATTTCATTTAATATTTTATTTCAGCATATAAAATTAAATTACTATTATATTTTCAGCATATATATATTTAATTATTGTGTTTCATTTAATATTTTATTTCAGCATATAAAATTAAATTATTATTATATTTTCAGTTTATTGATTATGTTTTCGCTTATATCTTAATAGGGATATTAAAATGTCTCAAAGTTCGAAAGAGAAAGACCCGGCTTGGCGATATGGCGAGAGAGTTAATGAGAAGAATACAAATGTTTTATGCATCTTTTGCAATAAGATTACAACGGGTGGAATTTATCGCTTTAAATACCATCTAATTGGTGGCGATAGAAACGTCACAAGTTGTCCGAAATGTCCACCGGAGGTAAGGGAAGAAATAAAGAATTTTGTTGAGAAGAAGAAGGAGCTAAAAAATCAAATGGTTCATCAACCAATGGTGACCAATCTTGATGATGATGATATTGAAGAAGTGTCACTTCCAACAAAACGGGGAAGAGATGGATCAAGCCATGGATCATCGACTAAAGGTCCTATGGATTGCTACTTCTCAAAGAAGCCGGTAGCAAAGGGCGGTGGAAAAGATGTACAAAAAATTGCTAAAGACATTTTGAGGGATCGTGCAGTTAGAGCTTTTGCACGATGGGTCTATGATGCTGGGCTCCCCTTCAATTGTGTCAACTATGACACTTTTGGAGACTTTATTGAGGCCGTTGGTCAATACGGACCTGGAATGAAGCCTCCCACTTACCATGAAATAAGAGGTCCTTATCTAAATAAGGAAGTGGAGGAAACTGACAATTGTTGAGGAGCATAAAGTTGTGTGGAACAAGTACGGCTGCTCCATTATGATGGACAAGTGGACGGCAAGAACGGGGAAAATGATTATTAATGTGTCGGTGAATTCTCCCCGGGGAAGTTTGTTTCTTGAGTCCATTGATACTAGTGACTCATCCACCGACCACATAAATGTTCACCTTGTTTCAGAACACTATCGAAAAGATTGGTCCAAGCAAAGTTGTTCAAGTGGTCACTGATAATGCAAGTGAAAATGTGAAATCGGGTGGCATGATTGAAGGAGCGTACAAGAATGTCTATTGGACTCCATGTGCGGCTTATTGTATCAACTTGATGTTCGGGGACATTTTCAAGGAAAGACCCTTCTCTACAGTTTTTGGGCAGGGCGTTAGGTTACATTCTTATATTTCTCAGCGGCCCTTGTTATTGAATATGATGAGAAGATTCACCATGCAAAAAAATTTGGTGAAACCGGGCAAGACAAGGTTCGCCACTGCTTTCTTGACTTTGCGTAGTCTCCACTGTCAAAAAGACAATTTGAGAAAGATGGTCACTTCAGAGGAATGGAGCAGGAGTAAATTTGCAAAGGAAAGTGCGGGGAAAGAGGTTGCACGCATTATTCTTTCTTATTCTTTTTGGAATAATGTCCTTCATGCTCTTAAAATTGGTGGCCCTTTGGTTAAAGTACTCCGTTTGGTGGATGGGGAGGCAAAACCATCAATGGGCTACATCTATGAAGCTATGGATAGGGCGAAGGAGTCTATTCAAGCATCATTCAGTGATGAGCAAAAATATGCAAAGGTCTTTCAGATCATTGATGCAAGATGGAATGAGCAACTTCATAGACCTTTGCATGCAGCTGGACTTATTCTGAACCCATCACTCTTTTATGAGCAGTATGAGAAGAATTCATTGGCTAAAGAAGTGTGGACAGGATTCCATCAGGTTGTTATGAAGTTGAACCCAGATGAAGACTTGCAAGAAAAGATAGTAGATCAGCTTGCTACTTACAAGGCAGCTGAAGGAATTTTTAAGTTTCGACTTGCTATTAAACAAAGAACGACGAAGTCGCCAGGTGACCAAGTGTTTCTATATTTTATAGCTCTAACTTCAATGTATTTTTTATACTTATTAACTCTTGAATATTTTTTTGACTTCTATAGTTGAATGGTGGGACCAATATGGTGTAGAGACTCCGGAGTTACAGACTTTCGCCATCAAAGTTCTAAGCTTAACTTGTAGCTCATCCGGATGTGAAAGGAACTGGAGTGTTTTTGAACACGTAAGAAATAAAAAGAATTATTTCGTGTTTTGAGATAAAGTAGATTATATCTCAATTGTCCAAACTCCTACTATATACTAATTAGTTGACACATCTTTTTTGCAGATTCATACAAAGAAAAGGAATCGACTAACCTTGAAGCGCCTCCATAATCTAGTGTTTATAAAATACAATAGAGCATTGAGGCGTCGCTACAACCACCGCAATATAATTGATCCAATTCTTTTGGACAATATTGATGAGGCTAATGAGTGGCTAACCGGAGTCCCCGAAAATTGTGAAGATGAAGAAGTATTTGAAGGCGACTCCGATTTCACTTGGGGTGATGTTGCGGTTGGTAGTGGAGTTGGGGAGAATCCTTATGGTTTAAGGAGATATACTCCAAGTTCAAGCTCTATTAGGAAGGGAAAAAGTGTGGCTACTACAAGTCGATCCCTATCCCTAATTGATGAAGATGAAAGTGATCATGAAGAGGAGGGGGAAGAAGAAGACGACGAGCAATATGAAGATACAAGAGGAATTCAAGATTTTGACAATCTTGAAGAAGAAGAAGAGTAGAAGAATAAGATGTTGATTGACTTCTAGTAATTTAGTAGCTTTATTTTGCTTGTCCTATGGTTTGTGGATGATTTGGTGGTACCTAGTACCTAATTTTAAGTATTTAAATTGATGTTTTTGATTATTTATAATTTTACATTATGTTTTTTAAGAATTGCGCTTCACTTTAATAAAGCGTGCGCTTCGCTTTGCGCATCGCTTTTGAAGCGAGGCGAGCCTTTGTCGCTTTTTTGCGCTTTGCGCTCTCAAAAACACTGGGTTCTTCGGCTCTCAGCTTACCGGCATGAGCGCGACTTCAGAAATGCGTACGCGAAGCTCAAGTTGCACAGTCTCTACGCATCTTAACACTCGCGAGTGCGAAGAGATAAAACACCCCAACCCAATTTCCTCTATGCGATTGTGAGCCTAGCTTTGCGATCGCGATGCTCTGCAGATACACCGACAATCAGCAACACAAAATCCACCCAAAATAGTCTGAACCACCCCGAAACTCACTCAAGCCTCGCGGGCCTGTCCAAACATGCCAACAATTTCCAAAACATAATCCAAACCTACTCGGAGTCTCAAATTACACATAACAACATCAAAACCACGAATCACACCTCAAATCTAGTTTAATGAACTTTTGAACTTTCAACTTCCAAAACTCGTGTCGAACCATATCAAATCAACCCGGAATAACCTCAAATTTTGCACACAAGTTCCAAATGACATAATGAACCAATTCCTAACTCCCGAAACAACAATCAGAACTCGATCATCAAAGTCAACTCTCGGTCAAACCTATGAACTTTCCAAACCTTCAAATTGCTAACGTTCGCCAATTATAGTCAAAACCTTCTAGATGCATCCAAATGCAAATTCGGGCATATGCCCAAGTCCAAAATCACCATCCGGACCTAACAGAATCATCAAAACTTCGATCCGGGGTGAATACACAAAAGTCAAACTTGGTCAATTCTTCCAACTTAAAGCTTCTAAGATAAGAATGATTCTTCCAAATCAATCCCGAATCACCCGAAAACCAAAACAGGCAATACACATAAGTCATATTAAACCATATGAAGCTACTCATGACCTCGAACCACCGAACTGGATGCAAATGCTCAAAACGACCGGTTGGGTCATTACATTTTATCCTTTGAAGAATGGCCATACCTACTTCATTTTTTTTGTTTTTCAATTCATGCTTCTAAAGTATATTAGTCCTCTCTTATTTTTGCTATCATTGTTTGTTTTAGCTGAAGGAGAGCCTTGGAGTAACGGTAAAGTTATCTTTGTGTGACTTATTGTTGATTAGCATGATTCAAGGAGTCTTGATTTAGGAGTGTTGATTAGCATAATTTCTGGAGATTTGATTATATTTAGGAGATTTGATTTTATTCTGTTTTGATTTGATAGCTGGATTGATCGTATCGATATATTTTATTTCCTTAATTGGCATTAGGAGCTTTGTATAAATTCCCTTGCTTATGGGATGTAAATATACACAGGAATACAAGATGCCTTTTCTTCTTCTCAAAATCTACACTTTTAGGTCACAAGTTCAAGCCGTGAAAGTAGTCACTAATGTAGGCTGTCTACATCACACACCTTGAGGTGCTGCACTTTCCTGGACCCTGCGTGAACGCAGATGCCTTGTGCACCAGGATTGTTTGCTTTATCCCTACTTGAAGGGGAGCGATGGCGAAATGGTAAAGTTGTCTTAGTGTGACCTATAGGTCACGAATTTGAGCCGTGGAATCCAACCTAATGCTTGCATTAGGTTAGGCTGCCTAGGTCCTTTCCCGAACTCTGCGTAAACGTGGGATGCTTTGTGTGCCGGGCTGCCTGTTTGCTTTATCCCTTTTTTTGAATTTTCTGTTAAAGCTAGTTCTATTAGGATCACACTACGTTCTACTATCTATGATTTATGATACTGCTTCTGTTGCCAGAGAGAAATTATTTAACCCCTATAAACATTTTTTGATATATGTATTCAAGTTTAACCTTACTAGTTGAGCATGTTGATGCTGTTATTCTCTCTGGTTGTGTATTTTGTTTCTTAGCAAGACTTACTCTTGGTGCTGCTTTCTAAGATTACTTTTGTAAGTTAATACTAATTGTTCTCGTCCTCCAATTGGTATGATTTGTAGGCTCTAAAGTTGTCTGCCCCACTTGCAACTGGTCTTATCTTGGTGTCATGCTGTCCTGGAGGTCAGGCGTCAAATGTGGCAACATATATCTCAAAGGGGAATGTAGCACTTTCTGTTCTTATGACTACGTAAGCAGAGATTGTGAATGTAGTTTTAATGTAGTCCCTGGGAAGTTTTTATTGTCAATAAGCTTTGCTATGATCATGCAAGCTATATTTTTTATAGATGTTAGCAGCACTCAATGCCCAATATAGAAACTAAAGTATGACTAACTTATAATGCAGAAGAAGCCACCATAGAGGTCGAAGTTAGGCAAGTTCAAGAGTGCAATTTTCTGTGCTTAGTAAAATTCATGGTTACCAAGTTAGATGCTAAACCCAGGTTACCAAGTTAGATGCTAAACTCTCACCAAATTGGAAATTTATCCTGTATTGCAAATGAACTTGCATCAGAAAAAGTTGTAGCGGGCAACTACTTTGCTTTAAGATATTTCAAGTTGGGATAGTCAATACAGTTTCTGAGGTCTTTAAGAAAGCAGTGCACCTACACTTTGACTAAAAAAAGGGCAGCGCGGTACACAAAGCATCCCGCACTCACGCAGGGTTCGGGGAAGGGCTGCACCCCGAGGAGTGTGATGTAGATAGCCTACCTTAATGCAAGTATTAGTGGCCGCTTCCATAGCTTAAATCCATTACCTATAGGTCACACGAAGATAACTTCACTATTGCTCCAAAGGTTCCCTTTTGCACCTACACTGACTATTTCTTTAAATTCATTTAAAATGAAATATTTATATGATGATGATCCACCTTTTTGCTTTGTATCAAAGTGTTGAGCCCATTTAAACCTAATATTGACTTAATTTGGTTTTTAAAGAAGACAAGGGATATGTTAAAACTAAGTTGATCTGAAATTTTGTTTGCCAATGCAATCTACATTATATCAAATTGTTGCTTTTGAGTGGTTTCTCCTCCCTATTGATAGGAGGCCGTTAAACCAGGTTAAAATTTCTTTGAACTTAAGACAGATTATCTAGCTTACAACCATCATAATTAATTGAGAAATGCCTCAATTCCTATGTTCCTGTAAAGTTCTTCGTTTATTTGATAAAGTAGTTATTCATTGTGTGCTCCTGAATAGTTGCATGTCTTGTGACATTGGAGATACATGTTGAGGTACTCTGTTGCTAAGTTGCTTGGATTCTTTACTTTCGTTGTCGCACCCGCATCGACACAACGTGGGTGTGGGTGTAAGTGTGAGTGTTGGATTCGCACCGGATCAAAGTCAATTGATTTTGGGTACTTTGATCAAGAAGGATGGAGAAATTTGGGACAGATAATAAGGTTTTTGAAATCAAAACAAAAGGTAAGGTGAAATTGAAGAAAATGGAATTACCTTCTATATAGAAATTTATATGTCAGTCCTTTTCTTTTATCTCCTCGGATTCTCCTTTTGATCAATATTTCTTTTTCTCGAAATAACTTGTTAGTCTTCCACATAATGTCCTCATAACTTAGACATATTTTATAATTCTATTTTAAGATATTTTAGCCGAATCCCCGCACCCGTATTCGTACGTGGATTCGTATCCCGAATCTTAAAATTTAGATAATGAAGGATCCGACCTTTAGATCCTCCTATCGGGCGCCCGCACCAGAGTTCGAGCAACATATCTTTGTCGTGCACATTGTGGCCATAAATGCTCATGAGGGTGAGGGTGTGTTTGTGGTATCTGGCAAATGCCTGAGCTGATTGTTAGCCGATCAATGAACTTAGTGTTTTTCCTGAACATTTTTTTCGTTGCTGTAGAGGATAGATATCTGCAATGCATGATTAGCAGGACAATGATTGCAGCAAGGTGGTAGTTCCACCCATGGAGATGTAGCCCTTTAGAGTTTTTTTTTGTAATCAATAAATCAAAAAATTAAACTAAGGGTTGCATTTCCAGAAAACTACTGCCTTACTACAATGTTTGTCTTGGTACTATAAATAGAGAGTGCAATAATAAAAACGAGAACTTGTTACTATACTGACAGTGGTCTCCTTTGTTATGTCTAGGATGATTTCTGGCAGATGAAAATTCATTACGGGAAAATGAATGACTGCATGTGAACTTTCAATCGTTATACTTTAGCTTCCTTGGTAATGATGCCATAGTTTTTTAAGCCTGTAGAAAGTGATGGCTGTTAAGGAGAAAACAGACCTATGCTATTGCTCAGTGCAAAATTAGGTTCACCTAGACAAGAAATTTGCCATTGGCATTTGGCATATAAAAAAATTGGGGACAACCAATAAGCTAATGACCAGAAACTTTCTTAGAGAAGTTGGTGGAGTAAGTGTTTCTATGGCATCATTGCAGGTGTTCAACTATTGGAGCTATTGTGATGACACCACTGCTCACTAAGCTTCTTGCTGGTCAGCTTGTCCCAGTTGATGCTGCTGTAAGTTGACCTCTGCTGATGTGTTCAATATTTGTTGATGTATGCAATATCAGCGACATGTATGATTTATCAAAATTTATCCCATAAATGCATGTATACAATGGAGAATTTCTGAAATATGCCGTGCACAAGCACCAAAACATTTTCTGGACTTGTCACCAGGCTAATTTGGATAACAGCGTCAAAGTATGGCTGTTTAAAGTTAGATTTTTCCAAAGGAAGCTGATAGCCCTCTTAAACTTAGGCAATTACATTCTAATTTTTGGGGTTTGCTCAGATAAAGACTTTCTTCCAATCAGTTATCTTCCATTCTGTTTACAGGGTCTTGCTATAAGCACCTTTCAGGTTGTGCTAGTGCCAACAATTATTGGAGGTAACTGGATATTTTAATACTTTCCATCTTTTTTAACAGTCTAACACAATGGAAATATGTATTTATGCTGATCTTGCTTTCGTAGAGTTTCAAATAAGATTTGCCTATATTAATTCAAGTTTACTTTGTTTTGCAGTTCTATCAAATGAGTTCTTTCCTAAATTTACCTCAAAAATCATCACCATTACACCTTTAATTGGAGTTATTTTAACCACTCTTCTCTGTGCAAGCCCGGTAAGCTTGCATAATTTACTGGCTAGTTTTAGTTGAAGGCATAGTAATGCTCCTTTTCTCTCGCAGATACTAGCTAACCCAGTTTCTATATTTTTTTTCCTGAAGATCGGGCAAGTGGCAGATGTGCTGAAAACTCAGGGTGCACAGTTACTCCTCCCAGTGGCAGCCTTGCACGCTGCAGCATTTTTTCTGGGCTATTGGCTTTCAAAATTTTCATTTGGTGAATCAACTTCCAGAACCATTTCTATAGAATGTGGAATGCAGGTAGTTATCTTCTGTACTTCTCAGCATAGCGATGAACTAATCTTTGTAGCCACTCTAATACCTTATACCTGTCTTGCCTTTCCTTTTCTTTTGCTTCATGTAAGTCCAGATATACTTTCCATACTATCTTGAGCTCCATACAGCAGCTTATCTGATGGGTGTCCGATAGTGAAAATGACAAGTCATGCAAAATGCTAATATATAGTATTTCAGTATTTCCAGAGGTGGAAAAATTCTCTTGTTTTTTGTCCCATTGAAGCATCATTAATCTGTGGTAGTTAGCAATATAAGATTCTGCTGCTGCTACTTCTTACGAACTCGCTGTCCTTCCCTAGGCGGGTAGGGACTTTGTCACAATCCAAATCCCTCCATAGGGGTCGTAATGACACCTATTCTCTAAAACTAGGTAAACCGATCACTTATAACAGTTAAATCAATAAAGACATGGTATAACGAAACAAGGTTTAATATAGATGTGAAAATAAAAGTGATACAAGCCAGCATGACAATAATCACAACATATTCCTAGAACTAAATAGTACAGAGTCAGGAGCTCTAACTGAATACATAGAAATATCTCAAAATACAATACTGGTCAGATAGAGAATTGGCTGTATAAATGTAAGGAAAGGACTCAAAGGAATTGCGACGATCAAAGCAGCTATACCTTGAATCCTCACGATCAAAGAAGCTCTCGTTGCTTGGGTCCGCTACCTCCAACACCTGGATCTGCAGAAAAAATGTGTAGAAGTATAATATGAGTACACAACGGTCGGTACCCGGTAAGTATAAGGTCTAACCTCGGTGAAGTAGTGATGAGGTCAAGTCATGCGATATCACTAATCAAAAATATCCTGTGTAATAAATCAAGACTAACAACAAAAGTCTAACAGGAAAAATAACAATGACCTCATCAGAATAAGTGATAACAGTTCAATCAAGCAAAGGCTCAGTTTCAACATCAAGTCACCACAAAGAAACACACACACATAGCACTTTGTGCCCACATTTTTTTATCACAATAACAACAGCCACCCGTATCACTCCGCCCTTACATCAACATAATAGCCACCCGTATTGCTTCGCACTGACAATATCACAATAGCAACCTGTATTGCTCAGCCTAGATAATATCACAATAGCCACCCATATTGCTCCACACCACAATGACAGTAAAATGCCACCCTTGTACATCGCACAACATCAATAAATCCACATAACATGTCCACGTGTCACAATATCATAAAGACAACAATACCAAAGTTTCATCACAGATATGAGATCATAATGTATTAACAAGATGCACAAGAACATGAAAATGGTAAAATACAGATGGGATTTAGACAAATAAAATATTACCACAGCTAAAACAAGTGTAATAATCTCATTCACATAGCCACAACATGATGGAGCATATTCCATAGACAATTCATCCCCGATATAACGCATATTAATAGCCTAAGGTCTATTTCAGTCACAAGCCTCACATAACACCCGTATACACGCTCGTCACCTCGTGTATACGTTGCTTTTCACATAACACAAATAAACAATTAAGGCAAAATCCTAAGGGGTATTCCCACACAAAGTGAGGCAAGCTTACCCCGAACAAGCCAAATCAGTACTTTAAAAATCCCTTCCAGCATGAATCAACCTCTGGACGGCTCGAATCTGGCCAAAATAATTTAATAACATCAATAAAAGCCATAGGAAACAACCTAAAAAAGCAAAGCTTCGATCTTGAAAAAGAATCAAAAGTCAACCTAGAACCTGACAAAAATTACAAATTCCGAACACCCATTCGAATATGAGTCTAGCCGTACCAATTTCATCCAAATCCAACTCTGAATCGGGGTTGAATTCTCAAATATTTAGAAAAGTTTTTAACCCCAAATTCCTAATTTCCCTCACTTGGATTCATCAATTAAATGCTAAAAATAAGGATGAAATCATGTAAGATAACTAAATCTGAGTAAGAAATACTTACCCCGATCCAAATCTTGAAAATTCCCTCCAAAATCGAGCTCACAATCTCAAAATATGATAAAACAACTAAAATCCTCGAAATAGAATCTTATATAAGTCTGCCCTGGGTCCTTTTCGCGATCGCGGGACCTACTTCGCGATCTTGAAGAGCAATTCATACACTAGTCAAAATACTCTTTCGCGAACCCGACTTTCCACCCGCGAACGCGAAGGCCAACCACTGGGCGCCCCGTCCAGCTCTCCCTCTACGCAAACACGACTCATGGGTCGCGAACGTGATGAACACATCCCTCCAGGATCTGCAAACGCGACATCCTTATCGCGAACGCGTAGGGCATGTTATCAAGCACCCAAATAACCCTCCGCGGTCGCGATTAAAACTAGCACACCAGAACATCAGCAACTCTAACATGAGTGAAATGGTCCGAAATTCATCCGAAACACAGCCGAGGTCCCCGGGACCCCATCAAATCATACCAACCAATCCTAAAACATAACGCGGACCTACTCGAGGCGTCAAATCATACAAACAACATCGAAATCAAGAATCGCACATCAATTCAAGTTTAATAAACTATTTCATAATTCTAACTTCCAAACTTATGGCGAACATGTCTAAACAACTCGGAATGACCTCAAATTTTACACACAAGTCTAAATCATCATACAAACTTATTCCAATGCTCAAAATCCCCAACGGACATAGATAAGCTCAAAGTCAACTATGAGTCAAACCTATTAACTCTTCGAGCCATCAAACTTCGTAGTTTTGCCAATTTGAACCAAATCATCCTAGGAACCTCCGAATCCAATTCAAGATATACGCCTAAGTCCAAAATCACCATTCTGACCTAATGGAAACTCCAATCCTAGGTCAAATACGCAAAAGCCAAACTTGGTCAGCATCTCCAACTTAAAGCTTCTAAAATGAGAATCATTCTTCCATATCAATCTTAAACCACTTGAAAACCAAAACCGACCATACATGCAAGTCATAATACATCATATGAAGCTACTCACGACATTGAACCATCGAACGAAAATGCAAATGCTCAAAACGACAGGCCGAGTTATAACATTCTCCCCCACTTAAACATACGTTTGTCCTCGAACGTGCCAAGGGTCGTCCCAAAGCCATCAAATCTCTGTATAAACTTACCATACACCTACTCACGGGTGATCCCACGTCATCTCAAACCATATAAACCCGACAAGAAAACCTAACTGAAGATTCTTCCCTCAACCTTAGTCCATAAACCTTAGATCCCTATCTCTAACATCTGAAACTTATCATAAACCAGAACCTTGCATTCATACACAATATAAGTCTACACAGGCTGCATCAAGCCATAACCTTACTCTAAGATAAATCACACGACATACCTCATAATTCAGATACTCATAATAATACCTTCCGGCCACAATAATTGCTCATTACTAAATCTGGTACCGGTGTACCTCACCTCCGTCCGGCTTAAATCTAGCAAAAAATAACTCAATGACATCAAAATAGCGCTATTAGAATCAATTCCAAACAATAAAGTTTCAATCTTTGCCCCGTTCTCAAAAAGCAACAAAAGTCAACTAGGCCTACACGGTCGAAATCCGAGTCAAGGGATGGATCCCGACTACCTATAACCCCACAAGTCTAAATATGTGACTAGATTCGAAAACCAAATCCAAATCGACTCTCAAACCTCCTATTTTCATTTTCCAAAACATAGTAAAAAACTCGAAAGTTCTCGTCTAAATTCTATAATCTAGGTGTAAATAATTCACGGGGAAACAAGATATAATATCAAAATCAAGTAGGAATAACTTACCCTCTGGCCTTGTGTGAAAATCCCCCTAAAAATCGCTTTCTCCAAGTTTATGGCTCAAAATATGAAAAAATGGGTCTAAGTTTCGAAATACACCACTTATAATTAGCTGCAGATATCGTATTTGCGACCAGAGGCTCGCAAATGCAAACCCCCACTCAGCCAGTAAATGTCGCAAATGCGACCACAAACATTGCAAAAGCGAAGTGCCCAGCCCGCCATGTCGCAAATGCGATCAAAATACTTCGCAAATGCGAAGTCCCAACTAGACAACCAACGTTGCTAATGCGAAAAAGTCCCTCGCATTAGCGAGGTTCCCCCACAGCAGCCACTAGTCGCAATTGTGACTACATCCTCGCAAATGCGATGGTCACATTTGCGACCCACTCGAATCACACCCGAGGCCACCAGGCCCTCGTCCAAACATACCAACAAGTTTGAATACAGTATCCAAACTAATCCGAAGGCTCGAAAAATCATCAATTACATCAAAACCAAGAATCGAACACCAAAACTCATCATGCAACTTCCAAAATCAAGAACTTCAAATATTCGCAACCAAATGTCCAACTCATCCCAGAATGATACCAAACTTTGCACACAAGTTCCAAATGACAAAGCGAACCTATTCCATGTCTCAGAATAACAATCCCAACCTGATAGCCTTAAAGTCAACTTGCGGTCAAACTTATGAAATTTCTAAACCTTCTAATTGCCAAGTTTCAGCAAAAGAGCCAAATCATCCTAGGAACTTACAAATCCAAATCCGGATATACGCCTAAGTTCACAATCACTATACGCAGGGGCGAATGAAGCTCAATAACACCGGCTTTAATTGAATCCATAACTTTTGACGCGGGACACAAATTTATGTACAAAAATCACTAAAATCGCAATAAATTATAGATATGAACCCATAACTTTAGGATATAATAGGTTCAATACTAAGTACCTTCAAGGTTGAACCCATATAATTTAAATTTTGGATCTGAGTCTGATTATCCGAACCTATTGAAACCATCAAAACATGAATACAGTGTCGTTTACTCGCAAGTCAAACCTCAATCAATAATTTCAACTTAATGCTTCCAGCTTGAGGTATGCGCTATCAAATCAATCCCGAACTTCCTGAAAATCAAAACCAGCCATACATGCAAGTCATAATACACCATATGAAGACACTCGATGTCTCGAATCACAGAACGAAATGCTAGAACTCAAAATGACCAGTTGGATCGTTACAAAGAAGCTGATCACCTTTTGTTTGTAAATTTTGGTGCGCATGTTGTTCGCAAAATTGGTTAATTATGCATAGTAAGTTGTCATTTCAGTAATAAAGATGGCTATCATCTTTTTTGAAAGGTTATCCAATCTTTTGATGATTAGAATTAACGGAAGTCATTTTGGTGAACCCTAGAGAAATCAAACTAGAGTGGAAAATATGTAACTCTTTTCTTATTTATGTGCGCAGAGTTCTGCACTCGGATTTTTACTTGCCCAGAAGCATTTCACAAACCCTCTTGTTGCTGTACCTTCTGCTGTTAGTGTGGTCTGCATGGCGGTAGGACCCTGTGCCCATATATTTTCCTTAATACATATTTATACCCTACATTTCTTGTCTAATGTACTCCTATTGTAATTCTTTCGGATGTTCTCTCATCGTTACCATGTTTCACAGCTTGGTGGAAGTGCTCTAGCTGTGTACTGGAGGAACCAGCCAATTCCTGTTGATGACAAGGATGATTTTAAGGAGTAGGATCTCCGCTGCTGCTGCTGAATTTTGTCGTTGTTAGTTTGTTAGATGAAGTTAAAAGCACAATCATGTCTATTATGCAAAGGCATGGCTGGGTAGCTTGCATTTCTTGGCTGAAGCTGTAGCGGAAGCTAAATTTTGGACTTAGAAAGTTCTCCAATTTAATGTGTTAGAAGCATAGCACTAGAGAGCTTTCCAAAATATTTTAAATATATATTGGGCTACCCATGGCATTATAACTAAAATTTAGAAGGCTGTGCTTGTAATATTAAACTAGGAAATTTCAAGTAGGACTCTTGGATTACTGCATCTATTTATTGGAAAAGATAAGATTATGTTGGATGAAGGACACGAGCTTGAATTAAAAATGTTGAGCAGGGGGCAAAGTGTAGTTATACTGTTATAGCTTGTTTGGCCAAGTTTTGAGAGTCCAAAAATGTTTTTTCTTTTTAAAAATGCTATTTTAAAAAGTTGGAGGTGTTTGGTCAAACTTTTAGGAGAGAAAAAAATGCTTTATCTTATCTTCAGAAGCGAAAATTGATTTTACCTCTTCCCGAATTTACCTTTGGCAAAAACTTTGAAATACCAAAATAATCCTTCTTACTTTAATGTTTATGCTATTCTAATTACAATCCTTGGGAACTCTCCTCGTGTATAAATATTTTTCTTTATCTTTGGGGTAAATTTTTAGTATATAGTGAGTTTTTGGGGTGAGTTTCTTTTATATTTATTGAATTGTGGTTTGATATATTTAAATTATCTTGAAAGAGTAAAAGCACTTTTATTTTCATATTTTACTTAATAAAAGGCAGTTCGGTGCTGTCACGACCCCAATTCCGGTCATGATGGCGCCCAACACAATTGCTAGGCAAGCCCGATCATTGAACACCTTCAACCAGAGTATGAAAACTCAATACCAGTTAATTAAATATTTGTAAAAGATAACAAGACTTAATGATTCAATTGATAGATAGAAACAATGCTGAAAGTCATGATAATACCAATATAACTCCCAAATACCTGGGGTCACGAGTCTAGAGCCTCTAAGATAACAGAGTAATGAATCCTCAAATACATAAATCTAGGATGCGGAAATATAAATGGATAAGGGGGAGGAGTCGGGTCATGCGGACGCCAGACAGCTACCTCGACAACTCTGAAGATGCTGGGAAGCAGCAAAACAGCTCGACTAAGCTCCCGGAACACCTGAATCTGCACACATGATGCAGGGAGTAAAGTGAGTACTTCCAACTCAGTGGTAACAGACATATATAATGGCTGAAAATAAAAAATCCCGAAATATTACAATGCAAAGCTATAACCATTAATTCAACACATTTTACGGTGGAACAGCAGCAAGCAATGACAGGTAAAACAGATAGATATCGATGCATGAATGCAATGCAATGCACATGACCGCTGCGGCGCGCAGCCCGATCCATTCGGGTACCCGCGCTCATTGTGGGGGTTCAGACTCCGGAGGGGCTCCTATAACCCAAGCACAATATCATCGTAGCATTCGCTGCGGCGTGCAGCCCGATCCACACTCAGTCCAGATATATGCATGTAAGCCACATGGGCACAGTCAAGTTTATCATTTTCAGTTCCAATTATTAGGAATTATAGATTAAGTGTTTAAAACTTTAGAAATTTACTAATCATTTCGAGACAGTGTCTAACTCAGGACTGATATCATGAAAACATGCTAAGCATCATGAAAATAGTGATAATAATCCCTAAGGGATCCAAATAATCGGCACACAGCCCAAATATGCTCATAGCAATCCAAGTAGGATGTTTACCAATCAATTTCTAGTCAATAACACAGTATGAACATCACTCGGA
>MU769360.1:60990-76845 GCA_026770625.1 Nicotiana glauca
GAAATCAATGTCCCTGTCCGGCGGCATGCCCGACAGGTCTGCTGGAAATACATTAGGGAAATCCCTCACAACGGGCACAGAATCAAGACTAGGAGTCTCAGCTCCAACATCTCTCACAAAAGCCAAGTACGATAGACAACCTTTCCCAACCATCCGCTGGGCCTTTAGGAAGGAAATCACCCTGCTAGGAACATAGTCGGTCATACCTCGCCACTCAATCCTCGGAACACCCGGAATAGCCAACGTAACTATCTTGGCATGACAGTCCAGAATAGCATGGTACGGAGATATCCAATCCATACCCAGAATCACATCAAAGTCTACCATGCCCAACAATAACAAGTCAACTCGGGTCTCCAGACCCCCAATAGTCACCAGACAAGATTCATATACATGATCCACAATAATAGTATCACCCATGGGGTAGATACGTGCACAGGCAAAGCAAGACAACCACGGGACGTACCCATATGATGGGCAAAATATGAAGACACATAAGAGTATGTAGATCCGGGATCAAGTAAGATAGAAGCATCCCTATGGCAGACTGAGATAATACATGTGATAAAAGCATCTGATGCAATGGCGTCCCTCATGTCCGGAAGAGCATAGAATCGAGCCTGACCACCACCAGATCGATCTCCACCCCTAGGGCAGCCCCTAGCTGTCTGGCCCCTACCCCTACCTGACTGGAAGGGTGCTGAAGTAGATGGAGTAGAAGAGGAGGCTGATCCCTCTGCTGAGACCGACCGCCACGAAGCCGAGGACACTGTCTCCTCATGTGGCCAAACTCACCGCACTCGTAGCAACTACCCGGTGCTGGAGAAGGGGACTGAAGAGAAACCCTTGCTGCTAAAGAACCCTGGGCTGAAGAAGCAGGAGTAGAGCCCTGAGCTGGAAGGGCACTAAGTGAAGACTGGCCCTGCTGAACTCCCTGATGACCATGGCCTGAAGAAGCCCCACTGTACTCTGGGTGACCTGACTGAGGAGGTATGAAGGAACGACCTCTGCCATGCTGGAACTGGCCCTTAGACGGAGCACCACTGAAACTACCTAAACCTCGAGGCCTCTTGGCCTCCCTCTCCTCACGCTCCCGACGGCGAGCCGTCTCAATCTCTTGAGCCATATCGACTACCTCCTCAAACGAAGCACTCATAACCCTCTCTCTGGTCATCAAAATGCGGAGTGGATAGTTGAGGCCATCCATGAACCACCTAATCCTATCCCGATCTATCGGGATCATCCAAGTAGCATGCCGAGCTAACTACGTAAATCTCAACTCGTACTAGGTCACAGTCATGTCCCCCTGAATCAACCACTCGAACTGGCGACGCAACTCCTCCCTGCGAGACCGCGGTACATACTTCTCTAGAAAGAGAGTGGAGAACTGCTGCCAAGTACGGGCCACTGCTCCAACAGGCCTACGCCTCTCAAACTCCTCTTGCTATGTAAATGCAGGCCCTGAGAACTGGAAGGTAGTAAAAGCCACACCACTCGACTCTAAGATCCCTGCGGTGCGAAGCATACGCTGACACTTGTCTAGAAATCCCTGGGCGTCCTCGCTCTCAATAGCACTGAACGTCGGAGGCGGAGTCTACCGAACCTCTTTAGTCGACGCTGCTCATCGTCTGGCATAACTGGAACCATATAATCTGGAGCTGGTGCGACTGGCACAACTGGAGCAACCGGTGCAACTGGCTGAGCTGGGGCTGCTCCTGGTGTCTGCAATCCCTGAACAACTTGCTCGGGTGTGCGAGCTGCGGGGGTCTGATGACCACCCCAGGTCTAAGAAGTAGCTGTGGCAGTAGTGGCTGAGACTGCCTGAGCCAAGCCAGTGCAGACAGATAGGATCTGAGCTAAAGCCTCCAGAAGACCAGGAATCACAATAGGCACTGCCGATGCCTGAACAGGTGTTGCTGGAGCATCTAAAGTTGGAGGCTGGTCCTGCATGGGGGCAACTGGTGGATCTGCAGGTGCTGCCCCTGCTGCTCTACCTCGACCATGACCACGACCACGACCTCTAGTGGGTGGTAATGGTGGTCGTCCGCCACGTCCGGTAGCATGGGTTCTCGCCATCTGCGAGAGAATATAATATAGAGGTTTAGTTCTCGGAACAACAAAGCCGCACGACAAGAGTTCAAGAATATGAAGTGTTTCCTAAAGGTTCTGCAGCCTCTCGAGGATAAATACATACGTCTCCGTACCGATCCGCGAGACTCTACTAACCGGCTCATGACTCATGAGGCCTATTAACCTAGGCTCTGATACCAACTTGTCACGACCCCAATCCCGGTCGTGATAGCGCCCAACACAATTGCTAGGCAATCCCGACCATTGAACACCCTCAACCCGAGTATGAAAACTCAATACCAGTTAATTAAATATTTATAAAAGATAACAAGACTTAATGATTCAATTGATAGATAGAAACAATACTGAAAGTCATGATAATACCAATATAACTCCCAAAGACCTGGGGTCACGAGTCTAGAGCCTCTAAGATAACAGAGTAATGAATCCTCAAATACATAAATCTAGAATGCGAAAATATAAATGGATAAGGGGGAGGAGTCGGGTCCTGCGGACGCCAGGCAGCTACCTCAACAACTCCGAAGACTCTGGGAAGCAGCAAAATAGCTCGACTAAGCTCCCGGAACACCTGAATCTGCACACATGGTGCAGGGAGTAAAGTGAGTACTTCCAACTCAGTGGTAACAGACATATATAATGGCTGAAAATAAGAAATCCTGAAATATTACAATGCAAAGCTATAACCATTAATTCAGCACATTTAACGGTGGAACAGCAGCAAGCAATGACAGGTAAAACAGATAGATATCGATGCATGAATGCAATGCAATGCACATGACCGCTGCGGCGCGCAGCCCGATCCATTTGGGTACCCGCGCTCACTGTGGTGGTTCAGACTCCGGAGGGGCCCCTACAGCCCAAGCGCAATATTATCGTAGCATTCGCTGCGGCGTGCAACCCGATCCACACTCAGTCCAGATATATGCATGTAAGCCACACGGGCACAATCAAGTTTATCATTTTCAGTTCCAATTATTAGGAATTATAGATAAAGTGTTTAAAACTTTAAAATTTACTAATCATTTCGAGACAGTGTCTAACTCAAGACTGATATCATGAAAACATGCTAAGCATCATGGAAACAGTGATAATAATCCCTAAGGGATCCAAATAATCGGCACGCAACCCAAATATGCTCATAGCAATCCAAGTAGGATGTTTACCAATCAATTTCTAGTCAATAACACAGTATGGACATTGCTCGGACGGACTAAGCCATAGTCCCCAATCACAAACGACCCCGCACTCACCATAGAGTACGTGTTTAGCCTCAATATAGCGTCACAGTGTGATATACCGGGGTTTCAAACCCTCAGGTCATCATCTACATCTATTACTCGCCTCAAACCGGCCACAAGTCTAGTCCGCTATGCCTTTTCCTCTCGAATCAACCTCCTCGTGCACCGAATCTGATCAAAACCATAAGGAATACATTACAATATGCCAAAAAAACATAACCCAATAAAAAATACTCGAAAAACACCAAGAATCACGAAGTTGGCAAAACCCGAGCCCCGGGCCTACTTCTCGAAAAATTACAAAATTTACATTACCGGATTCCTCGTCTCGCCACGAGTCCGTACATATAAAATTCACAAGAATCGGAGTCCATTTGACCTCTCAAATCCCTAGTTTAACTCTCTTAAGTTTCAAGCCCTAACCTCCATTTTTAGCCATAAATTCCTTGGGTTTTCAGTGTTAATCCATGATTTTACACCATAATAACGTATTCTAAATCCAAGAATCCATACCTGATGAAAGCCCTCGAACTCTCTTCAAAATTGCCCAAAACCCTCCTAGTCCGAGTGGAAATGTTGTGTTCTTTCAAAAATTCGCGAAGGTTAAATTAAATGGTTCTGCCCAGTCCTTTTCGCTTCTGCGACAAACTTACCGCTTCTGCGGTTTTCGCTTCTGCGGTTGCCACTTCTGCGGCCTTCCCACCATATCTGCGGTTTTTCTTAAGTCGCCCAGGACCGCTTCTGCGGTCCATAACCGCTTCTGCGGTGACCGCTTATGCGGACTTTAGTCCGCTTCTGCGGAAAATGCCAAAGCCCCTAAAACTGCACCTGCGGAGCTTCTTCCGCTTCCGCGAAGCCGCATCTGCGGTCTGTTTTTCGCAGATGCGGAAACATCTGCTGCAACAAAAACCAACAAAATTTCCAACTTCAACTTCTCTCGTCCAACCACCCGAACTCATCCCGAAGCCCCCGGGACCTCAACCGAAAGCACCAACATAACCCAAAACATCATACGAACTTGTTCCAATCATCAAAACACATCAGACAACATTAAAATCATCAATTCACCATGGATTCAAGCCTAAGTTCCTTCAAAACTTCCGAAACACACATTCGATCAAAAATCCGACCAAACGACGTCCGAATGACCTGAAATTTTGCACACACATCCAAAATCACCTAACAAAGCTACAGAAACTCTCGAAATTCCATTCCGACCCCCGGATCAAAATCTCACCTAACAACCGGAATTTGCCAAAATACTAACCTCGCCAATTCAAGCCTAATTCTACACCGGACCTCCAAATTCAATTCCGATCGCGTTCCTAAGTCACAAATCATCCCCCGAAGCTAACCAAATCACCGAAATTCACATTCGAGCCCTCTAACTAAATAGTCAACTTATGGTTGACTTTTCCAAAACAAGCTTCCCTTTAAGAGGGTAAGTGCCTCATTTCCAACTAAAACCAATCCAATTCTACCCGATCAACTCAAATACTGATATTGAAACATATAGCAACATAATATGGGGAAAACGGGACGGTAACTCCTGTGACGACGGACCGGGTCATCACAGGTGCACTAAGTTCCCACCATGCGCGGAATCCGGGGAAGTACCCGGTGCACTTTCATGTTATACTTAAAAAAAATGAAAAACTTAATTATATTCTTTCATAATAAATTAAATTATTTATCTACTTAAATACTATTGATTATTTAAGCAAAAAATTTCATATCCTTACTCGTAATTGACGCTCAAAAGCGACTTTTGATAATTTTGGGCAAACATAATTAGCCGCTCGAAAGTGCTTTCTAAATTGATTACCCCAACATAAATTGCTTCTCTCCTACATGCATGAAATGTAGCACCACCGGCAAAAGGGATATTAGTACGAAATAATGTATATGTAAGGCATGATATGAATATAAGTGAAGACAAAAATGTAAAGGAGAGTCGAGAAGGATCAACATTCAACTCTGGATTGCCACTAAGGGCCATGATATGCATAGGTATACCTTATATACTTATATAATGCCATCCGTATGCATATACCATACATACGCGCATAAAGCGCCACTGGGCCCCTTTGGTAATAATAATAATAGTAATAACCAACTAATTAGTGGTGTTATGTACTATAAATATGCGTATATAGCGCCATCGAGATATATTTATATGTATATATATGCATGAAGACCATTAAGATACATTATGAACATGTCGGAGTGACATGAGGTCGTTACACCTGCGACTATCCTTATGTGGACAACATGAAATTATACTTTCCTTCATCAACCAACGAGAACAAGACATAAAGTATCTATGAAATATAGATATGAAAAATGAGCATACTCATTTCTTTTACTAAGAATAGAGACATTTTTGAAAAGAAACATTCGATTATGTTTCATTCACTTAATCATGCCAAAGAGGAAAGTTAGCCTTAACATACCTTGCCAAATAATCTGCCCAACAACCACGATAAGCTATTTTTGACACACCTTAATCTACAACAATGAAAACAACGCTATTGTCATACTACAAATAGTACTATTAACGTATTTCGAACTATAAACTCATTTTATAAAAATCGAGCAGCATCTCCCATGTTTCTTCCACATTCCTCAGTTCATAATATTCACAATAACAACCCAAACAACCAACAACTCTATAATAAGCTTTCAACCCAAAACAATGATACAACAAGTGACAAGATCGATTTACGACTAATAAAGCTATACCTTCAATCCCTTTATTCTTTAAAATAAATGTCAAAAACAACAACAACACATTCGTGTTATCCCATCAACTTATAGCCATAAAATACCACAAGAACATTCTCAAAAATGTTTAACAAGCAACAACAACACAACTACTATTTTCGACTGTTATTTCATGGGTTTTCAACTGTACAAGCTAGCTACGAATTATACAAGCTCAAATACATGTAGAAGGAACATGTTCTTACCTTAAACCACACAAAAAAACTCTAAATATGAGGTTACTTCACTTTGAAGAATTTTCCAAATCAACCACAAGAATAAGAACAATCTCACAAGCACCACAAGATTCCCGACGTTAGATTCACGTTGTCTGCTTGGTTTTTGCTCTTGGATCATAAGAGAACTTTTAGAGAGGGTTTCTAAGTGATTAGGATCTGGAACAAATGATAAATAGGATTAAAAGTAGAAGCCGCCTAATATTTACATTTTTAAAAATCTGCACCGCCTTATGTGGGTCCCAAAGGGGCTGCTTGCACAGTCTCGCGAAAACACAAATATATCTCTATTCTGATGTCGTATAGACAAACAGTTTACCGCGTTGGAAACTAGACTCGTAGTGTTACAATTTGGTGTGTGCATATCCCTATAGCTCAAAGTATATTTGGATAAAATCTTAATGATATCAAATCAAAATTTCAGTAAACTTATGAACGTAAAATGTGATAACTTTGACGACTTTTATTTTACAACTTACTTGACTTTAATACATATCATATGAATATTATAAGATTATAATACCTCGTCACAAGAACTAATTAGCATGTTAACAACTCCTAGTATTACCCCAATAGTACGGTTTATAACATTGGCTCGTACCTCTAATGTACGGTTCGTAAGTCACTTCATAAGTCGAGAAATTTCACCGATTTTTTATTCAATTAACTTCTACACTCTTCCAACATATACGTAACACTTATTAAACATAATATAAACACTTGTAATCCTCAAATATACTCTTACCTTATACTCTTACCTTTTGAGCTCATGTTGACTAGCTTATGACGCAACTTAACGTATGAAAATACAGGATGTAACAGACCAAGTCCATGCACTTCATAACGGTGATGACTTCATATAGTTCGGATAAGTTAGCTCAATACATAAATATGGTAGTTAATTTGCATGGTGTGTCCATTTCTATCATTTTAGACTGTGGCACTCAATTCAAATAACGCTTTTAGTGAGCTATTTAGCGGGAGTTGGGTACACGGATGGAGCTTAGCATAGAATTTCACATGCAGATAGCTGGTCAGTTCGATGGGAATACTCATATTTTGGAGGACATGATGCAAGCTTGTCTCATTTATTATAGAGGCCATTGGGATACATTCTTACCTTTTGGCAGAGTTTGCTTACAATAACAATTATCAGTCCAACAATCAAATGGCCTTATATGAGGCTTTGTATGGTAGACAATGTAGTTCTCCTGTTGGTTGGTTTGAGCCTGGTGAGGCTAGGTTGTTGGGCATGGATTTGGTATACGGTTCTTTGGAGAAGGTGAAGTTAATTCAAAAATAACTTCGGACAGCTCAGAGCAGGCAGAAGAGTTATGTGGAAAAGAACATTCGTGATATGGCATTCATGAAGGGTAAAAAGGTACTTTCAAAGGTTCCACCAATGAAGGGTGTGATGAGGTTTGGGAAGAAGGGCAAGTTGAGTCCGAGGTTCTTTTGCCAATTTGAGGTGTTGGAGAGAGTTGGTGAGGTTTATTAAAGGCTTTCTTTTCCTCCTAGCCTATCGGTGGTACATTCAATATTTCATGTTTCTATAATTCAGAGGTGTAATGAAGATAAGTTGCATGTTTTGGACTTCAACACTTTGCATCTAGATGAGAATTTGTCCTAAGAAGAAGAGCTGCTAGCTATTTCTGATAGCCAGGTCAGAAGTAGATCCTTAGATTATTTCGGCGAAGGTGCTTTGGAAAGGACAATCGAGCAAAAAAGCTACTTGGGAGACCGAGTTGGATATGAGTCACAGATATCCACGTCTTTCAGCAATTCAGGTACATTTCTAAACTCATTCGAGGATGAACGTTTACTTAAGAGGTAGAGAATGCAACTATTTGAATGGTCATTTTGATTTCTAGAATGTCGATTCCCCTATTTGAGACTTCCCGTAATTTACTTTGATTATTTATAGCTTGTGGTAACGGGAGATTTAGTTTTTGAGGGGCTCGGGAGTGATTGGAACACTTAGTTCTTAAATGCAGGCTTAAAGTTGGAAATGTTTATCAAAGTCAAGATAATGGGTAAGCGACCCCAGAATAGTGTTTTGAAGGATTTAGTAGGTTTATATGATGATCTTGGTCACGTATGCACATTTGGTTTAGGCCACGAGTGGCCTGGGTTTGATTCAATGCTTCTAGTTGAAAGTTGGAATTTGAACTTACGAGAATTTGAGATTCTTGATTATGATGTTGTTATTATTGGTTTGAGCCTTTGGAAAAGTTTGATTTGTTATACAGACTTGTTAGAATGATTGGATGGGGTCCCGAGGGACTCAGGTGCATTTTAAGGTAGTTTTAGATCATTTTGAGCTAAATGGATTGTTGATTTTTCTACTGTCAGTGGTGCTCTTCACGATCGCGTGGTATGTGCAACGATCCCGTAGAAGGTTTTAGAGGGGGTGGTCTTATTCTTAGCAATCACGTGGCTAGGCTTGCGATCGCGGAGCATTGGCTGGCAAAATATCATGATCGTGTGGGCTAGTTCAGGATCTCGTAAGAGGATTCTTGGGGACCGAGGCTTGTTTTCTTCACGATTACATAGGGAGGCTCACGAAACCCGTAGGTGTCTACTTATTCTTAACGATCGCGTGGCTAGACTTGTTATAGAAAAGTGTTGGATGGTGAAGCACCATTATTGTGTGGGCTAGTTCACGATCCCATAGAAGGATTCTATGAGCCGAGGCATGTTTCCTTCACGATCGCATAGGGAGGTCACGAATGCGTAGGTGTGTGCTGGTGACTCTTCGTGATCGAGTACGTGCTAGTTGCGAACGCAATTCATATTTTGGTTGCAGTGGTATTTTATGTCCACATTTTTGGGATATTGCTCATTTTTACCACTATTAAGTTTTCAAGAACAAGATGGGGAGCTTTTGAAGAGGGATTTCACTAGAATCATGAGGGTAAATAATTTTTACTTGGATTTGACCATATATATTAATTCCCCATGAATTTCGACACCTAAAAAATGGAATTTAAGAATGAAATTTGTCTACAACTTAAGAGAGTGTATCTTGAGGTTTTGAACATCGATTTTGGACTTGGGTTTGGAAACAAATCATATATTTGGAGTTATGGGGTTATGAGTCAATGAGATCCAGTCCTAAACTCGGGTTTTGACCGTGAGGGTCGGGTTGACTTTTGTTGACCTTTTGAGAATTAATTAATGATTTAGCTTTATTGTTTGGAATTATTTTTATGACTTTATTTGACCTCGTTAAGTATCATTTGTCCAGATTCGCGGCATTTGGAGGTCAGAGATAGAGGGAAGGGCTTATTGGGCTGTTGATTCTTTTTCTAGAAGAGGTATATACCCGACTTAATTTTGGTTTGAGGAAAACACCTTAGGACATGACATGGTTGCTAATTGTAATGTGTTGGGTGTAATGTAATGAGAGGTGACGAGCGTATATGCGGGTTCATGATATTTTTCATGCTCAGGGTAGACTTTTGGCTTCATTTTGCTTTGTTTGGTCGTGTGTTCTTCTTAGCTTATGCTTTATTTGATTGTATATCTACGTGAGTCTATTTGTTCTTACTAGAAATTATGTTTAGGCTTATGGATTTTTTATTGGAACGATGGCCTATTATTGAGATGTTGATCTACTTGATTTAGTCGTAACCAAACATTATATCATGAACACACATTCCTACCTTTATTTATTATGTCGTTGTGCATATTATTGGATATTTCATTAGCATATGAATTCATTATTGAAAATGAAGAACTTGTTTAAATTGATATGATTATGTCGCCTTTGAACATTATGAGTGGATTGATGTTGTTATGGCACGAGATATGAGATTGTTGTGATATTGATATTATTATGGTATGAGGTCTTTCATGCGTAGTGTGTGGATATATATACATCCCCATAGGGTCTCCCTCCCATATTTCTCTCTTCATAGAGTACACGCAGATTCGAGAGACACTAATGAGTGCTAGTTTTTTCATGGTATTGGTTGATGAGCCAGTCGAAAAAGGTGGAAGCTTGACATCATAAGTGAATCATCTATGTCATATAATGCGTTCTATATGATTTCTATTAATATCTTCTAATATGCTACTTGATACCTTAATTACATGAATTGTTTGTAATAGGCAAGTTAGTATGATTCATGATTTAGATCTCTAATTCATTGTATATCTCTTTCCATTCTCTTGCTACGTATATGCTTGATCTATTTAATAATATTTGTTACTGAGCTTTATATGACTTGAACCTCATTTCTAGTTCACCGAGGTTAGTCTTGATACTTATTGAGTAAAAATTATCTTTGTACTCATAATACACTTTCTCATATATTGTGCAAAATCTGGCATTTGCACACGTAGATCTCAGGATGGTGCTAGTAGCTGATTCAACAGACGCCAGGTAGTGTTGCTTGATCGACCGCAGACCCTTGAAGTCACATTCTTCTTATTATATATCGTTTATCTTATTCAAATAGTACTCTTGTAGTTATGAGATTCATTCGTAATTCCTCTTAGAAGCTTTTGATTTTGTACTACGGGGTTTTGGGAGTTATCGTTGTATTTTCCATTGTGGATGGTATTGTGAGATTTATTACATGTTATATATAACAAGATAGCACTTTATCCTATATTTGACTTGTGTTAGTTTATTAGAATTATTATCTTACCCAGCGTGTTAGGTTGGGTGCTGCCACGAGTACGGTGGGATTTGGGTTGTAACAGGTATAGAGTCATTTTAATTATATCCGAGAGACTACGAGGAATTTAGGAAATTTCCCTTCTTTCTTTCCTTATCATGCGACTTTGTTTCATATTGACATCAGAATTTGTATCCTTCTATTCTGTCATAGATGGTGAGGACATGTGCATTGGCAACTGCTAAGCATAACCTTGTACTCCAAGCTAGAGCCGAGAGAGGTAGGGGCAGGGCTAAAAAATTAAGGTTAGACTAGAGCACATATGGAAGCCAGAGATTTGGAGGCAATACAGTGTGTCTTGTAAAATCTATACTAATCATCGTAATAAGCATTAGGGAGGTGTGGAGGTCGAAAATTAGGGTAGAAGATTAGTAGGTCGTTCAAGTGCTTTTCTGTTCCTTACTAGGGACACCATGGTTAGTCTGATAGTGTCTAATTCTTAGGCTGTTAGTATTACTTGTTATTTTCCTACTATCTTGTTTTTCACTTCGGTTTCCTAGTATCTTGGCACTTTTATTACTGGTTGCTATTGCTTCCTTCCACCTATTTTCTGGTTCTTAGATTATTGCTTTTATTTTTCTGTCCTTTATGGTTGATACTGCTTATTTCTATTGTTGCTTGCCATCTTCTTAAGCCGAGAGTCTACCAGAAATAATCTCTTCTCCTAAGGGTACATGGTAAGGTCTATGTGCATTCTACCCTCCCCGGACCCCGCTTGTGAGACTTCACTAGGCTTGTTGTTGTAGTCATCTTCAGCACTTGTTCAAACAGAAAGGCATGAATTTAAGGCAGCGAAAATGGCTTAAGTTGCTTAAAGTTTATGATATCACTATCTTATATTATCTGGGGAAGGAAAATATTGTAGCGGATGATTTGAGTATAAAGGTAGAGAGTATGGGTAGTGTGGCATTCATTATAGCAGAGGAGAGGCCTTTAGCTATGGATGTTTAGGCCTTGGCTATAAATTTATGAGATTGGTTATTTTTTAGTCTAGTAGAGTTCTTGCTTGTGTTCTTTCACATTCATCTTTGTTTGAGCGCATTAAGGCTTGCTAGTATGATGATCTCCATTTGGAGTCCAAATACATTTCTAAGATGGAGTCAACATCTTTTTGACAATCCAAATACATGTCTAAACCCATTCGAGGATAAATATTTATTTAAAAGGTGGAGAATGTTATGACCCAACTGGTCATTTTGAGTTCTAAAACTTACTCCCCTATTTGAGACTTTCCTAAGGTCATTTGGTATTCTATGGCTTGTGGGTATAGGTGATTCGGATCCTAAGAGGTTTGGGAGTAATTTGAATTACTTAATTCTTAACTAGAGGCCTTAAGATAAAATAGTTGACCAAGTCAATATTATGGGTTAATGAGCTCGGATTGGTGCTATGAAGGTTTAGATAAGTTTGTATTATAATTTTGGACTTGTACATATGTTTGGATTTGCACCCAAGGTTTCCATGTAATTCGAACGTATCTTGTAAAAGTTGAAACATGAAAAACTTAAGAAAGTTCTTAATTTGGTTTGAATATTGATTCACAATTGTGATATTCCTGTATGTATTTTGATCCTTAAGGAAAGTTCGTATAGGGTATATGAACTAACTTGGGATGAATGAATGGGAGCCTAGGGAGATCTAGTGATTTTCGGGGTGTTCATGCATAGTTTAGAAAAGAAAAACCAGCAGGTCAGCACAAGGTCACAGAGGCCTCGCGGTCTGGCTCGCGATGTAAGATAAGGAGACGAGCCAGGAGTAGCTCATTTGGGGTTCTAACGACGCACGGGCTATGGATGAGCTCCCAATTGCTGAAGTTTTATTTTTGGTCTATTTAATCCCCATTTCATATGTAGACTTTACACTATCATTTGAGGAGCTATACGACACTAATTAAGGAATCTAAAAGATGAAAAGATGATTTATGACTTGAAAGATAAAAAAGTATATTTTGAAGTTTTGAACACCAGTTTGGACTTGAATTCAAAAACTAATTATTTATTTAAACCTTGAGGTTATAGGTCAATGTGATCTGATTTGGTCTTGGGTTTTTATCAAGTGGGCTTGGGGATGACCTTTTATTGACTTTTGAGATTTTATTAAAGATCATAGCTTTATCGTTTGGAGCTGATTCTTATAACTTTATTTGACCTTGTTGAGTATTTATTGGCTAAATTGTGAGTATTCTACTTGTTGCATGCTTTCTTTGTTTGTATGACTACTTGAACTTTCTTATTCACGGTGGAGATCATGTCTAGGTTTTTGATACCTAATTTGGACATGATAGGCTAGTTTGTATGTCAGGTTATATGTTGTAGTTGTAGTCATACACTAGACACATGCATACATCCTTACATGTTTATCCCTATTGTCCATGTGCATTGTGTAGATATTCTTATACATCCCTACATATAGTTTTCTGACATGGACTGAGCTTGTGGAATTTAAGTTGTCCATGCGAATTTAGATCATTATGGAATGTGAGTTCTTCATGTTTTGAGCATGCTAGTCACGTTCCTATTTTGTGTGTGGATACGGATCCATCTCTCTAGAGTTGCCCTCCTATATTTCTCTCTTAGTGGCATACAGGTGGTTCAACATTAGGAGTGTCGGGGCATTGAAAGTTCCAGTTGATGTAAAATTTGAGACATTACCATGCATAAACATTCTACACTCATGCAAAAGCATACATTTAAATGCTAACTATTTCATATCATCTTTATATGTATACTTGGGACCTTGATTTATGTTTTTGATCAATTTATTTGAAAAGTATGCCTAGTATCTCGTGCTTTAATTGTGATATTATCACACATTATTTATTGATTATTTTTATACTTTGTGTATATTTTTAACTGAACATGTTATGAAATTTGAGTATCTTTTCTCAAAACCTCACCACTGCTTTGTTGGGGTCAGACTTGATGCTGACTGAGTACACATTGTCTTAAGCAGATCCTAGTATAATAGGGTCGTTCAAGATGGTACTTAGGAGCTTGATTGGGGACTTCTGGTGAGCTGTTGTACTTGGATTCGCTGCTTAGGGAGTCCCCTTCCTTTTATTCTACTATTTCTTGTTCTAGACAATATTTTTTTATTTGAGACTCTATTGTGATCTATTTAGTAGCTCATGACTTCACACTCTAATTTTGGGAATTTATGCAGTATTTCGGGCTTGGATGTTGATTTCGGACTTATTCAAGATTCTACGGGTTATGAGCAAGTTTAGTAGAGTCTTACAGATTGGTACAAAAATGTCTATACAAAATCTTTGTGAGGCTATCAAAATTTCTGGAAAAGCTTCACTTTCTTGCATTCTTGTCATGCAGATTTATTAATTCCGAAGTTTGAACCTTTACTCTTCTATGCTCTCATAGATGGTAAGGACACATTCAGCTGGATTGGAAGGGCAAGCACCAGTACCACTGGTCAGGGCTGTGAGAGGACGAGGCCGAGGTGGGGCTCTCACTACAACTAGAGAAACACCTGTGGAGCCACCAGTCGCTCTAGTGGAGGTGCAGGTTCCAGATATTGTTGATCCGGTTGGACTAGCTCAGACACCGGTGATACCTATTGTTATACCTGGTCATCAGGAGGCTTTGGATCAGATCTTGAGCAAGTGCATGGTCTTGGATCAGGCGGGCATGACACCAGTTGCACCAGCTACTTCACAGGCTGGGGGAGGAGCTTAGACTCCCACCGCCCGTACACCAGAGCAGCTAGCTTACAGTTACCAGACACCAGGGGTGTTGCTAGTTCATCCAGTTATTGTTGATCTAGCTGAGGTTTGTCCACCTATATCTGATAAGGAGCAGAAGAGGTTGGTGGGATTTAAGAGGCTTGATCCTCCCAAGTTTAATGGAGGAGACTCAAATGATGCTTTGAGATTTCTAGACCGATGTCATTAGATTCTTTGCATAGGGGGTATTGTGGACACCAGTGGGGCTGCCTTTACTAGATTTCAGCCAATAGGGGTAGCCTACAGGTAGTAGCAGACCTATGAGTCAGGCAGGCCAGCTAGCGCAACACCACTTACATGGCATCAGTTCTCAGTTCTCTTCTTAAAGAAGGTTTTCCCACAGACTCGCAAAGATGAGTTGCATAGGGAGCTTGCATGGCTACACCAGGGGGATATGACAGTGACCCAGTACGAGATGAGATTCGCAGATTTGGAAGGTCATGTAGTTTTGATTGGTTCCCAATGAGAGGGAGAAGATCATAAGGTTCATTGACGACCTCAACTATAGTTTACATTATAGTTTGGCTTGAGAGGCCGATACAGATGCTAGATTTGAGAAGGTGGATGAGATTTCTAGGCACTGGGAGCATGTTCGTAGGCTTGAGCGAGAGGAGAGGGAGGGCAAGAGACCCTATGTGTTTACCGTAAAAATGGTAATAACAATTAAATTTATTAATGGGACTCTAAAAATACGTGATCTATTTTTATGCTAGTTGTTTAAGTAGTTGGTGCTAGATATGTGAAGATAGAAGTTGAAATGCGAGCTAAAACAATATTACAATCAAATCGGGGTTAGCTGTCCGGGCCTCGGGCTAATCGATGAGGGGCCTCGAGGTTGATGCCTAGGCTCGAGCTCGAGCTATCGGGGATAATCGGGAAGGGACTAACAGTTAAAATATAATTAAAAGAGGCTCTTTATGGCCAGTGATAAGCAATAAATGATGAACAAGTATGAAGATAATAAAATAGAGCAACAATCTCGAGCGAGTAAATTATAGAGAGAGAGAGAGAGAGAGAGAGAGAGTTATTATTTCATGTAGAATAGTTGGAGCAACAGATCTTTACAAAGTTCCAAGGATCCCCCTTATATGGGGGGGGGGGGGCCC
>MU769360.1:78069-105910 GCA_026770625.1 Nicotiana glauca
GTACATAATGCATTGGTCATAACGATAGATGGATAGGACAACCAAATAGCATCAGGCTCTGTCAATACCAGCTGCCTGCCATGAGAATTCCCCTCTCCTGTATTATAGCTGTTAGTATACGATGCCCCCCAGGGCCAGTACCCGACAACTCCCGAGGGTGGGTCTCGACCTCAGCTTCGAGCCTCAAGAAGCATGCCTATGAGGCGACCTAATGACGGGGAAATTGGGCCCCCGGTTTTATCGCATACAGATAGTCTCCACATTTCTTAGAGTGAAAGTAATAAGAAACTACCTTAAATTTCTTCCTCCTTCGATGTTATTGCAATTGACAACGGCCACAAGATGCCAAGATACAACACGTGCGTTGCTCCTGCAGGTTCCCACATTGACTATAGTAGTTGGTTGCCTCTTGGACTTCTTCAATGCACATATGGTGCTTTTATAAATACTCCCTTTCTTCTTCTCTATAACCCATTTTGTGCCCAAATCCCTAAAAAGGTTTGCTCCTCATTTGCTCTCATTTTCTCTCAGGAACACAATTTTTTTCTTCCTTCAGAATCTTCTAAGGATGGCGAAAACTTCCACCTCTGCTTCGCAGGAGGTTGCGGGCTCATCCTCTTCGCTTTTTTCTCAAGGCGAGGTGGCTACACCTCCTCGTGCTGAGGAATGCGTCCCAGGATCTTTTATGATGACCTCCAATTTCAAGGTCGAGAGACCTTCCTCAAAGCCAGGGCATCACAAGCCCATGACTCGGTATATCAGCTCAGTAACAAGCATCGAGAGAGTGAGGGCTGACTGCCGCTAGAGAGATACCGTGCTTATGGAGATTCCTGCTCAGGAAGAAGATATTATGGCTCATCAAGCCAACTTTCTAAGTGTGTACACCTATCCATTCACCTTGGGGCTGGTGCGGCCATCCTCGCCCCCGATCGACCCCGTGATTCTCGACTTCTATCGACGTTATCAGGTAACCCTGGGTCAAATTCATCCTTTGTTCTGGTGCATTGTTTATATGATCATGCATTACTCAAACATGATAGATGAGATTCCCTTCACCCTCAATCACCTGATCTAGATGTACAGTCCCCGTCTCCTCCGTATGGGCCTAATCAAACTCCGCTGTCGAGCCCCGAGGTCCCTTTTTTACTGCACCGAGGAGTTCAAGAATGAAGGATGGGTGAGCCAATTCATCCGAGTGAGGACCTATAACCTGATTCCGGTTAAAAAGATGTCGTTCCTCGAGAAGTGGAATGCTAGGCGTAAGTAAACGTATTGTCGGGTCTTCTTTCGCTTCTTTTTCGACGATGTTTCTCCAAGCATCTAACTCTATTTCTCCTGCTTTTTTAGTCGTAGTAACCTACCCTGGTGCAGTTTCGAACCTCTAAGACTGGGTCGGCCACCTATACTCGATTTACCCATATGCCGAACGAGTGTGGCGAGATTTATCCCGAGCCCGATGGGAAGCCAAAGACCACGGTAAGCTTCGAACCTTGTTGCATTCACTTACTTCGATGTAAATCACTATTAGTAGCATTCTTAATTCTTTGTGTTTAACTTCTGCATTTGTCTAGGTCTGGGGGAAGTCCCTTTGACGAAGGAGGCGTCACCCATTGATGGGGATGCCCTAGTTCCTGGCGAGAAGAAGAAAAGGCAGGGGGGTCTGTTGGTCGGGCCGCCGGAGTTCAAGAGGGTTAAGGTGGAAGGATCCAAGGTTGATCCGACAGCTTTAATGTTAAAGATGGCAGGAAACCCTTAAGCTGAAGGTGAGGGGTAAAAAAGTTTCCCAACGGCCCCCGAGGAGTGTATGGACTCGGCAAATCCTCGATCCATAGGGATGGAGGTTTCCGAATCGGAGCTTGATGCCGTTGTGGACCATCTTTGCGGTGGAGAGGAAATGGATGGGGTATCTAGTACTACCCCCGAGTTGGCTGGTGGCCAGAATTCTCCCGGAGTCTGGGCGCCCTTGGTGGGCAGTCCGTAGGGGCCTGGATCTGGGGTTCGGGGCGAATAAGGGATGGAGGCTTTGACATATCCTGTGATCGTTATTGATTCCCCTCATGGAGCGATCCTACTGCCTTAAGGAGTGTAAGATGCCCCGCGTGAAGAGCCTTCTGATGTAGGGGAACTGGTCAAAATCGGAGATGCACTCGAAATGCCGCCGACCGTTCTCGGGGGAAGTCCCAAGTTTGATGTTTCGTCCGTTTTGACGAGATGGCCAGACTTTGTGAGAGTGTAAATTTTTGGTAACCCCGTCCCCCTCTCTAGGCTGCTCCGATCTTTGTTTTCTAACTTGTCCTTTTTTGCGGCTTTAGGCTAAAGCGCGTTATAGTCAGTCTTTCACCCAGTACCAGGATGAGGTGAACCATCGCGAGCGTGAGAAAGCCTATCTTACCGAGCATGTTACTCATCCCCCGCTTACTATTATTTGAATCTGTGTGAGGTTCTATTGCTTTTAGTGTTTCAGACCTGACTTGTGCAGTTTGAGAAGGAAAATGCCCGACTGAGAGAGGAGTTTCATGCGAGAGATGCTGAAATTTCCGAGCTCAGTTAGTACATAAGGGAAATGACTTCCGATAGGGACACCCTCCAGGGGAAGGTAACCTTAGTTGAATGTCATCTCCAGGGTACAAAGGGGGATAATGACAAGTACAGAGGTCTCCATTTCGAGCTAGTGGCTGCATTATCTCGGATCAAAGATGAAGCCGACACGTTTGTATCCTCGCACGGGGAGGAAGCTATTGTTGCAAATACTCATGTTGAGGGGGTGTCTGAGGGTGCTATCCCAAATTTACCTCGAGTTACGAATCGTGCATGGCCAGTTTCCCGAAAGTAGACTGTTGGAAGTGTGCTGGATGGTAGCTCGGGTACTGCTAAAAATAAGGGTGGATCCCCGGAGAGGGAAGATGCCATTGAGAATGTGGGTTCGGCAATGGATTAGGATTAGGATCCTGTTGATTTTCTTGTTTGTATATAGTATTTTCATACTTGGCATATGTATAAAGTAAACCATGTGTCTTTGTTTCTTCCGCTCCCCTTTTTATCCAGAATTCGGCCGGGTGCTCCTATTTTTAGAACTGGCAAGAATCTTTAGATTTGTGATATGGACCCGGGTCTCGTTAGACAGGTTCGAGGGCATTTATGCGCCTAGCCGATGCGAACTTTAATATAAAATGGCATTAGAGCACTTATGCTTCTCTCACCTATTTTAGGTTTAGTCTCCTAATCGGGCTCCGACTCGAGCTCATTCAACCCTCAAGCTTCTGTGTTTGTATGGGCGGGCAACAATGACTCTTGAATTTTTACCCTTGGGCATTTGTACGTTAACTATTTTGGGTTCAGTCTCTGAGTCGAGTTTCGACTTGAGCACAATTGACCCTCAAGTTCGTATTTGTGTGGGTTGGCGACGATGGTTCTTACGCATTGGGTCGAAGCGACCTTTGATATGCAGGGCCCTGAGGCTCATTAAGCTGGCGACAACGGCTCTTATGCTTTGCCCTTAGGCATGTATAGTTAACTATTTTGGATCAGGTCTCCGAATCGGGTTACGACTCGAGCTCATTTTGACCCTCAAGCTTTCAAATTTTAAGGTGGCGACAGTGGCTCTTACGCTTTTGGTCGTTGCGACCTTTTAGTGTGTGGCCCTGAGGCTTGTTAGGTTGGCGACAATATCATATGTCGACTTTGTTTTCCTCTCATTAAGGACTTTTTGAAATGATTTTGCCTGACCCGTCATTGGTTCGGGAAGAACCTCGATTTCAAGTCATTTGCGATGATATTCGAGCACCTCGAGAGGTTTAGCTCGTAGGCTGAGTAGCTCGAAGCCTTGTGATTTGGAGATGACATGGTCGAAGCCCTTTTTCCTATCGAGGGTAGCCTGTTTAACTGGTTCTTTTCAAAGTAGATTCGAAGTAATGGCCTATGATTTTGTAGCGACGGTCGGGCGTCCCCGAGTCGCGTTAATTTGGCTGGTACAGTCATATGACCATAGTCATTTATATTTGCCTGGAGCCATTTTTGGTCCCAAGTCTAGTAGTTTGGGCGTCTATATCGAGGGTATGCCTTTTTAGGGGTCTTACAAGTTCGATATATAGCCTAAACTTCGGGATCGAGTTTTATGTATATAGTAAGGTCTTACAAAAACATTTCATGCATGTTGAGGTCTTACAGGTTATTCATGTCGTTAAGGTCTTACAGTTTTTTCATGCCTGTTGAGGTCCTACAATGTTTTCATGCCTATTGAGGTCTTACAGTCTTTTCATGCAAGTTGAGGTCTTACAGTCTTTTCATGCCTGTTGAGGTCTTACAGTTTTTTCATGCCTGTTGAGGTCTTACAGTCGTTTCATGCCTGCTGAGGTCTTACAGTCTTTTCATGCATGTTGAGGTCTTACAGTCATTTCATGCCTGTTGAGGTCTTATAGTATTTTCATGCCTGTTAAGTTCTTACAGTCTTTTTATGCCGTTGAGGTCTTACAGCTTTGTTGATACTTGGTATAAGTTTTTTGAGACAGAGTCTGCCCGCCTGGGGTCTTACGGCCTTGAGTTCTTAACGACTTGCAATTGGTGACAGTCTCCGAGTCATCGAGTTTGCTTAGGCTCGGGGGTCATTACTTGTGAGCTCGGAGTTGCCTCATTCAGGGCTTATGAGCTTGGAGTCCCGACCCTGAGGCTATGCGGGCGCCGAATTATTGACGCTAGTCTCCGAATATTTTGGGGCGTTCTCGATGGAGGGATCCTTGCTGTGAGAACGTTGAATATTCTTTAGAGTACGAGATGCTTTAGCGAAAGATACACTTTGATTGTTTGGCATAAGTACATATTGTTTTGTTGCCATGAGCCCGGCTTGCGTAGACACGATTCATTTGACTGTTTGGCCCGGTACATCATTTTCCTATTGGAACCTTGTTGGTTGTTCTCTGGTTCTTCCGAGTGGATGACCTCTCAAGGGAGGTGCCCTCCATTGTTCGGGTTTGGTTTCAAAAGAAACCTTGTACGCTTACCGGATCCTCCTTAGGTAGTATGTAAGTGTTGCCTCGTTAAAAACCTTGTCGTTAAAACCCTCTTCGGGACAAAATAGAGTCAAAGGAAAAGAGTGCAGCATTTGCTCGAGGGTATTTGCGGAATGTTTTGATCGCATGCCCTAGCAGTAATATTGTTTTAGCATCGATATATTCCAGTTGCTCGGAAGTTGTTCTCCCTCCATGCTGCCGAGCTTATAAGATCCCTTGCCGACTATTCTGAGGACACGGTACGGTCCTTCCCAGTTCTGGCCCAGCTTCCCTTCATTAGGGTTGCGGGTGTTGAGAGTGACCTTCCTTAGGACTAAGTCCCCAATCACAAAATACAGGAGATTTGTTCTCCTTTTATAGTATCTTTTGATTCTCGGCTTCTGGGTGGCTATCCGGATCAGCTAGGCTTCTCATTTTTCATCGAGTAGTTCGAGGGTCGTTGTCATGACCTCATTGTTAAAGCCCTCATTAGTGTGTTGGAATTTGCCGCTCGGCTCCCCAACTTTCACTGGTATCAAAGCCTCGACGTCGTATACTAGAGAGAAAGGTATTTCCCCGGTGCTTGATTTTGAAGTTGTTCGATATGCCCACAATACCTCGCGCATCGTTTCTCTCCATTTTCCCTTGGTGCTCTCCAGTTTCTTCTTTAAATTCTGAATGATGGTTTTATTTGTGGATTCGGCCTATCCGTTTGCACATGGATGGTAAGGCGTCGACAGGATTCTCTTGATTTTGTGATCTTCAAGGAACTGTGTTACCTTGCTCCCGATGAACTGCCTCCCGTTATCGCACGTTATTTCGAATGGGATTCCGAATCGGCATATGATGTGATCCCATATGAAATTGATGACTTCCTTTTCTCTTACTTTTTTGAAGGCATACGCTTCCACCTATTTCAAAAAGTAACCAATCATAAATAAAATGAATCTAGGCTTACCTGGTGCCGTCGGCAAAGGGCCGACAATGTCCATTCCCCATTTCATGAATGGCCATGGTGATAAATCGGAATGTAGTTGCTTGTAGGGTTGGTGCATCATGGGAGAGAATCTCTGGCATTTGTCAAATTTTTGAATGAATTCTCTGGTGTCTTTTCCCATGTTGTCCTAATAGTAGCCTGCTCGGATCACCTTCCGGACCAAGGAGTCGGCGCCGAAATGATTTCCACAAGTACCCTTGTGGATCTCTCAGAGTACATAATATGAGTCACTTGGCCCTAGACATACTGCCAGGGGGCCATAGAAAGTTCTCCTGTACAGAGTCTCTTTTTCGTCGAACGACAATCGGGCTGCTTTGGTTCGTAAGGCCCTCGATTCTTTTGGATCCGCGGGAATCTTCCCATCTTTTAAATAATCAATATACTTAGTCCTCTAATCCCATGTTAGAGTGGTAGAATTAATCTCTGTGTGACCTTCCTCGACCACTGATTTAAACAATTGGACAACAACTCCGGGGAGTAGGTCCTCTTCTTCAGCAGAAGATCCCAGATTCACGACGGCATCAGCCTTGTTGTTCTGCTCTCGAGTTACATAGACTAAGGTCCATTCTTTGATGTGACGCAATGCTATTTGGATTTTTTCCAAGTACCTCTACATCCTGTCTTCTCGAGCTTCGTAGCTCCCATTCACATGGCTTACTACGAGAAGCGAATCGCATTTTGCCTCGATGGTCTTGGCTCCCAAGCTTTTGGCCATTTCTAAACCTGCAATCATAGCCTCGTACTCGACTTCATTGTTAGTCAATTTTGCTGTTTCTATGGATTGTCTGATTACGCTGCCAACGGGTGGATTTAAGACTATACCAAGCCCGGATTCTCTTATGTTTGTGGCGCCGTCTGTGAACAAGGTCCATACCCTCGAAAACGTGCCTGATATTAATAGAAGTTCCCTCTATACATCGGGTACGAGGGATGGCGAGAAATCATCCATGAAGTCCGCAAGAATTTGTGACTTGATGGTCGTTTGAGGGTGATACTCGATATCATACCCCCCCGAGTTCGATGTCACATTTGGCCAGTCGGCCCGATAGCTCGGGTCTACGTAGTATGCTCCATAGGGCATACATCGACAGAACACAAATACAGTGACATTAAAAATAGGGCTTCAGCTTTCACAAGGCGCTTATTAGTGCGAGAGCCAATTTTTCTAGATGGGGATACCGGGTTTCGGCGTCCCCTAGGGTTTGGCTTACATAATAAACAAAAAATTATGCACCTTTCTTCTCTCGAACCAGTACGCCGCTTATCGCTATTTTGGACACAGCCAGGTACAAGTATAGTGTTTTATCCTCTTTTGGTGTCTGCTACAAAGGTGGACTAGTCAGGTATCGTTTTGGTTCCTCTAAGGTGTGTTGGCATTCTGGAGTCCATTCGAAGTTGCTCTTTCTTTTGAGTAAAGAGAAGAAATGATGGCTTTTGTCTGCTGACCTTGATATGAATCTGCCCAGGGCTGCTATCCGCCATGTTAGCCGTTGGACGGCCTTTATATTGTTTACCACGTTGATTTCTTTGATGGCTTTTATTTTGTCAGGATTGATCTCGATCCTCCTGTTTGAAACCATAAAGCCCAGGAATTTGCCCGAACCCACCCCGAAGGCGCACTTCTCGGGGTTGAGCTTCATGTTGTAACTTTTAAGGATGTCGAAAGTTTCCTACAAATGAGTAAAAAGGTCCTCAGCGCGCAGGGACTTAACTAGCATATCATCAATATACACTTAAATTGATTTACCGACTTGGAGCTCGAACATTTTATTAACTAGGAGCTGGTACGTTGCCCCTGCATTTTTTAGCCCGAAGGGCATTACATTGTAGCAGTAGGTACCATGTTTTGTGATGAACGAGGTTTTTTCCCTGTCTTCAGGGTTCATCTAGATTTGGTTATACCCCAAGTAGGCACCGAAAAAGGTGAGGGTCTCGTGGCCGGCCGTAGCATCGATCTGACGATCGATATTAGGAAATGGGAAGGAATCCTTGGGGCACACCTTATTCAAGTCTTTATAATCTATGCACATTCTTAGCTTGTTTCCCTTTTTAGGCACTACTACTTTGGTCAGCCATTCGGGGTATTTTGCCTCTCTAATGGATCCGATTTTAAGAAGTTTTATTACCTCTTCATTGATGAAGGCATGTTTTACCTCGGACCGTGGTCTTCTCTTCTGCTTTACGGGTTTAAATTTGGGATCGATGTTCAGCCTGTGGGAGGTTATTTCTGGCAGAATTCCTGTCATATCTAAGTGGGAACAAGCGAAACCGTCGATATTGTTACTAAGAAATTGAATGAACCCTTTCCTGAGTTCGGGGTTAACCCCGTTCCTAGGTATACCTTACGATCCGGGAGGTGTTGGATTAAAATGGTCTGCTCCAGCTCTTCGACTGTCGATTTAGTCACGTCCGATTCTTCAGGGGCGACGAAGGTTCGAGGAGCAAAAAAATCTTCTTCGTTTCCCTCAAGGGTCTGTGTGTTCCTAGCCTCGTCCGAGATCGGGCACGTGTGGATCGGCGCCTAATGGTGGGCGCCAAACGGTTTACTATGAAAATGGTAATAATAATTAAATTTGTTAATAGGACTCTAAAAATAAGTGATCTATTTTTATGCTAGTTGTTTAAGAAGTTGGTGCTAGATATGTGAAGATAAAAGGTGAAATGCGAGCTAAAACAGCATTACGATCAAACCGGGGTTAGCTATCCGGGCCTCGGGCTAACCAATAAGGGGCCTCGAGGTTGATGCCTGAGCTCGGGCATGAGCTATCAAAGATAACCGGGAAGGGACTAACAGTTAAAATATAATTAAAGGAGGCTCTTTATGGCCAGTGATAAGTAATAAATGAGGAACAAGTATGAAGATAATAAAATAGAGCAACAATCTCGAGTGAGTAAGTTAGAGAGAAAAGAGAGAGAGAGAGTTATTACTTAGTGTAAAATAGTTGGAGCAACAGAGATTTACAAAGTGCCAAGGATCCCCCTTATATGGGGGAGGGGATCCCAACATAGTACATAATGCATTGGTCATAAAGGTAGAGGGATGGGACAACCAGATAGCATCCGGTTCTGTCAATACCAGCTGCCTGCCTTGGGAATTCCCCTCTCCCATATTATAGCCATTAGTATACGATGCCCCCCCGGGTCCAGTACCCGACGGCTTCCGAAGGTGGGTCTCGACCTCGGCTTCGAGCCTCGAGAAGCATACCCGCAAGGTGACCTAATGACGGGGAAATCGGGCCCCCGGTTTTACCGCATACAATATGGCATATGTGGTTTTAGCGGTGCCTCATCTAAAGGTCAGTCTTATCGCAACAGAGATCATCATTTTAGGCTCGCTCAGGCATCTCATCATATTCCTCATAGTTCATCAGTTAGCCATAGTTTATAAAGTGCTCACCAAGTTCAGTTATCATTCAATTCACTGCCGACATAGAGTTCTTACCGTGCTCTAACTATTTAGCGTTCCCCAGGCAATTACTCAGGTTACCAGGGTCAATAGCCTTATAGAAAGGGTTGTTTCGAGTGTGGAGACTTATGCCATCTCAAGAGCGATTGCCCAAGACTTTAGAGTAGGGTCCCACAGCAGAGCTTGTAGCCTAAAATTTCAGCACCAGTACACGACCAGCACAACCAGCTAGGGGTGGGGCTCAATCAGTCTAAAGTCGCCCTAGAGGGTGTGGTCAATCAATCGGTGGATAGGCCCATTGCTATGCATTTCCCTCCATACCAAAGGCAGTTGCTTCCAATGTCGTGACCAAAGATATTGTTTCATTGTGCCACAAGTATGCTTCAGTGTTATTTGACCCTAGTTCCACTTATGCATTTATGTCATCATACTTTACTCGTTATTTGGATATGCCTTTCTTTAGATATGCATGTCCATGTATCTACACCAGTGGGTGATTTTACTGTGGTGGCCCGTGTATATCGGTTTTGTGTGGTGACCATTAGGAGTTATGAGACTAGTGTTGATCTCTTATTGCTCATAATCATAAATTTTGATGTGATTTTGGGCATGGATTGGTTGTAACTATATCACGCTTTTATTGATTGTCACGCCAAGATCAGGATACTGACTATGCAGGGATTGCCAAGGTTGGTGTTATACCACATGTTGTCGTGCGTAAAAGTACATCGTAAGTCTTATAAAATAAGCTCATAAATGAGATCATCTTTGAAAGTACATAAATTAAGTTAATAATGTTTTATTTAAGGTTACAAATATTAAAGATCATGGATAACAAATACCAAGAGGGATGAAAGTCTTAGAAGCTAAACGAATTGAAGAAAATAAGTTTCGTCAAAAGTCGACAAGTTGGAAATGTTATAACATGTACTTTTGGAGTGAGAAAAGGGTGATTAACATGATAATAAGGTTATGTTATGGGTTATTTTATTCGTATCATAGTTGTTTATTATGGTTTGAAGCCAGGCGAGTTGTGGAGCAAAAGTTTGCAAATGGTCATTAGAAGTTACATTCATAAATATGCTGAAACAAACTTCAAATGTAGCTAAGATTTTCTCCCTTTATACTTGTAACTAAGGAATGATCCACCAAACAAATTGGATATCTACGAGTCTAGTTTCTAATTCACTAAAACGTTCATCGATACGGCATCGAAGTAGAGAGATATTCACTTTTTTGCGAGACTGCTCAGGCAGCCTCTATGGGACCCACTTGGTCGGTGGCTGACCTTCACTTGTTTTTATCTTGTTTCTGGGATGATATTTGCTTATTTTTCGACCTACTTCCATACTCACACTCTCCAAACCCTCCCAACAGTCCCCCCAAGGCTCCAAACAAAGCTAAAAAAAATACACCATAATCCAACATCAAAGTTAGCCAAAGGTGAAGAATAACCCCTTTATGATGTTATGATGTGAATAAGGATGATGGTGAGATAAGTTAAGCTTAGGTTTCAAATTTTATCTATTACCTGAGGTATGTTTAATATCCTTTTTATGGTGTTTAAGTTTAATTACATGTTTTTTGTGGTGTTGGAGTGAAAGATTACAAGATAGCACTTGAAAGGCAAATATATGTTATTATCTTTTGTTGGGTTGTTTTAAGGCTATATATACATGTTGTTATGGCTGGAAATGGGGAAAATAACTTTCTTATGATATGGTTTCAGTTGTTATGCATGCCTATATATTTGTCATGTGAATTAGTGAAAGAAACATATGAAGCTTTAGATTGGAAGCGAATACAGATTCCAATGGGAGCTTGCTGCTCGTCGTGAAGTAGTTGTAGCTTGTTGTTATATGGTGTCTTGTTATTGATATTTATATGTTGTTGGATTTCCCTAGTTGTTGTTTTTGGTATATTGTATTAGAGGATGCCCTTGTTATGGGGGAGATGCTGCCAAATTTACGTCAACGAGCTAATAGCTTAAGTAACAAACTTAGCCTTTACTCAACATTGATTTTGAATCTCCTTATGCTATGGTAGATTAAGTTGAGTTGTTTCAAGAGTTTCTTGTAAGGCATTAAGGACTCAATTGGCTTAAGGTATAAGGGTAAACCTTTCCTTCATTTTGGCATGATGTCTTAACTACATGCGTTTGATAATGAGACAAAAAGAGAAGTTCGTACTCCTGAATTTATGTATATTATCCTAGTCTCATATGTTACAGTATTCTCCCTTATCTGGACTTTATATAGATAATATTACAGTAGTTTCACCACCATCGAGCTATAATCGGTGGGCAGGTTCCTATTGGGTAACCTCTAATTAGATGGTAAGTTATATACCGAGCCTATTATGGTCGAGCGCCTATAAGCAGACCCAAAATAGACGAGATACAGATCCTAGTGTGGTTGAGCGCCTATGAGCGAGCCTACTACGACATAGCCGTTATATGTACCAAGCCTTATATGGCCGTACAACTATTTTACTTGCTATATTGAGAGAGTTGAGCAAGTATCAGCAGGTAATTACATCTTCAGATCATCTTTGATGCCCAGTTACGTTCAGTTATTATACTATCGGTTCAGTTTTAGCTTTCAGTTATTTTATTGCCTTACATACTTGGTACAGTATTTCGTACTGATATCCCTTTTCTAGGGACGTTGCATTTCATGGATGCAAGTTCAGATAGAAAGACGGGTATACCTCCTCAGTAGGTATTGTCTGAGTTTAACTTGATCGGTAAGCTCTACATCCTTCGGAGTTATCGGACCTAGGGTTTTGAATACATATGTTGTGTGTATGTATGTATATATATGTATGTATGCATGTACGTATATATATATATATTATATGGGTAGGTCGGGGCCCTGTTCCGACCATAACATATCTATCAGTAGAGGCTTGTAGACATATCTTGTCAGTCAGTGTAGTATGTTGGGCATGTAGGCCTTGTATGTATTTTTTTTGTTCAACTGTAGTAGTTATGACTACCTTATCGACCCAGCTTTATATTGATGTTCATTCAGATCTAGTCTCCGTTGAGTTTTATATTTGTTTCTCAAATTGTCTTGCAATTTGGACCTATGGCCAAACTATGATATTATATGTTTAGAGTCCCTCCACCTCAAGTTGGTGCGCTCGGTTAAGTGAGGCACTAGGTACCGGTATCGCCTCCCCAGGTTTTGGGCGTGACAGTTAGAGTAGAGAGGCTCCCCGGATCATATTCCTAGTAAGAAGCAGGGTAATGGTAGTTTGGGGTTGAAGGCTGGTATGCTGATGGAGGTGTTTGATAGGTGAGGGGAGACATTGAACCTTGGGCTACCATCACAGTGCCCAGTTTTTTCTTCTTTGAAATGCCTACAAACTATACGGCTTTATTGGTAGCTTGCAGCACTTCAAAGTTGGTGAACATGCCACTTTTGATGCCCTCCTCGATTCTCTCTTCCAACTTGATAATTTCGGATAACTTATAATTCTCCATGACCATCAATTTATAATAGTAATGTGGGTCTTAAGCTCTAACGACAAACTTGGTCAGTGGTTATTCTTCAATTGGCGGTCTCACCTCGGTGGCCTCTGATCTCCAGTGGGTGGCATACTCACGGAATGTCTCAATTGGTTTCTTCTAGAGGTTCCGGATATAGAAAATTTATGGTGCATTTATGTATTGAACCTGAACTTGTCCATAAAGTCGAATATTGTACTTACCCAATTAGGCCACTTCTTTGGGTTCTAACTACTGTACCGGGACAAATCATCCCCAACAAGAATTTGCATGAACAACTTTATATAGATTTGCTCGTTATTGCCTACTCCCATGAGTTTATCGCAGTAAGTCCTCAAATGCACCTTAGGATCACCGGTGGCATCAAACATCTCAAACTTTAGTTGGTTGTAACCCTCTAGTAGATCCACGTCTGGCTGGATACACAAGTCTTCATAATTCAAATCTTTGACACATTTCCCTCCCTCAATGCTTTGGACTCTTCCAGACAACTTCTTTAACTCTTCATCCATCTATTTGGATGAGCATGTCCTTCTCAGTTTATTTGGGTAGGTATAGTGTTTGTTGTAAGGGGGTGTGATAAAGTTTCCACGTATATAGGGTTTCCTTGGTGTGTTCCTAGGACTTGAGTGTATGGATGATCAATGATTGAGGTTTGGGGTAGATGGTGGGTAGGTTGTAGTATGTTCTGGAGGATATGATAGGTGGTGGTTTGCAGTTATTGGGTTGTATTATGTGGTGTTGCTGAGGAGTATGTAATGGTGGAGGGTTAAGGTTTTGGGGGGTTCCGGGATTGTGGCATTAATGTGTTGTGGGGAGCTTTTCTGGAGTTGGGGTGTAGCAGATTTTGGGGTTTTGGGTTTTGGGGTGGTGTCTTGTTTTGAGTGGTACCATTCTGATGACTGATGTCTGGGACATTCAAAGTAGAGAGAGGTTGGAGATATTTCGGACATGCTCGATTTCACCTTGTAACTCCAAAATCTTCTTCTTTGACCGCAAAACCAATTCACTTTGTCATGGTGTACTTCAGTATGAAGTCACTACATTCTCTACTACAGGATCATTGTCTTTCTTATTTCCACTCAAATTGTCCATTTTTCTTTTATCCTTTCTTTTGATGTCGTTGGGAGGGCGAGGAGGTGGAGACGTTGCCAGAATGCATGAACCAACCTTTGGGAATGGGAATAGTCAAAAAAAGAGAAAAATAAAAGATAGCCAAGTCAGTAAGACGAAATAAAAGAATCTTGCAGTATTTAAACAGATAATACATAAGGCATGTAATGGTTCACGTCCTAATTTGGGGACCTTGTTGCGCCCGAGGTAGGCCTAAGAGACAAATAAACTTGGAAAGTTGTTTGCCAACGTTTCTTCATCCTATTAAAGTGAGAATAAATCAAACCAAACTATTGATAAAGCAAAATAATACTATAGAGTCAGTAATTACACAAAGCCTTATTACATTGAATCTAAACGAAATCTAGTTATATAACAATAAAAGAAAATCCTCCTATTCTACTTGGTCCTGATGGACCTTCTTCATGCCTCACCTTCTTGGCCCTATCGATCATATTCCCAAGGTCGCGCTGTCGAGCAGCAAACATGTACCCTTCTTACATGATTCGTGTCACATGGTGCTAGGTCGTTCCACCGGATCAATCAACAGAGGTGGGATATTCGGAAGCATGCCGAACTTGGGAATTTCATGTCTCAATTTCTGCATGAAACAAAAGATTTAGCCCTTTTCCTCTTGCATTTGATTAATTATATAATAACATCCAACATGTTGGAATATTTCTCCAAGTAATTCACATAGCTTGAATGTGTCCCTTGGGATTGTAGATATCCCATTGGACGTTGGACAAGGCTTAGCTAAATTTATTATTGTGCATGAGTGTTTAATCCATTCTAGGTTTTAGCATGATGCATGCACATTTTTAATCAGAGTGGGTTTCTAGAAATCTTAAGCGGACTACTTGAGAGGAAAAGGCACAGGACAGTCGACAGCACCGCTGGTCAACTAATCTATCACTAATAAGACTTTTCGATTTGACAAGAGTATCTATGGAAAGCGTGAACATTCATCAAGCACTGCTGTGTTGATTATAGGCACCAGTGAAATATGATGCTGAAAACATGCAGTTGCGAAAGTAATAACATGTAGCCAAGTAATTTTCATGATGAAAGCACATAGAAGTAGTATTACACAATGTGATAAAATAAGAGAGCAAGGGAAAGGAAAAGACAAAGGAAAAAAGTTAGCATAGTTCACAAAAATCGAAAACAATTAGATTGAAGCGAATAAAGGAGATAGGAAAGGAGATTCATGATGTAGATATTTTGAGCAAATAAAGTGGGTGGGAAAAAGGAGGTATATGAATGAAGCCAAATAATTTAATAATCCACACAAGCAAAATTATTTATCATAAGAGCCTCAGTATATCCCCCAGTAGAGTCGTCATGCCTGGTTTTCTCGTGAAAGCGGGTTTCGATATATGACAACTCTTTTTAATGGGTATTAAAAGAGAAGAGTCTCCACCTAACGATGTTTAAGGTGTGTTATGGCACCTATTTGCAAATAACTTTATTTTAACTAGTCCGTGTCACCAAAAATCGTGTAAGGGCTCAAATTACCTCAAAAGGAAGAGGTTAGGTCCACAATTATGGTTTTGGGCCAAATTTTACACTATGTGGCTTATCGAATTATAATTTCCCTACGTTGTAATATTAATTAAAGAAGAGCAAGGAGTCCAAATCACTAATTATAAGATGAAACAAGTGATAAAAGAAAGTGCACATATGAAAGAAGTACCTTATCCACTAATAAGTGATTGGGACAATCTTTTGAGGATTACGAGATATAATCTAGCTCAATCGAAGTTTAATAAACTAGTGTACAAATAGTAACCAATATATGGGGGTTCCTAAGTTTTTAAGCCTAAAAGATCACCATGTGCAACATAAACAATATTTTGCAATTCCTTAAGTATAAGGGTTGCTTAAAATTTTCAACGGCAAAACACTATCATTTCCTACAACCCAATTACTATCTTGAAGTTGTTTACCTAAAGTGTTCTAGTTCAATTCTAAGTCGCGTTCTATGCGTGCTTCACACGCCTCATGCCTATAGTCCAAGAGGATTTTGGACCTACTATTTTGGTGGTTCTAGACTTCCCTTAGGGTGCTCAAAATGATAAAACTTAGCGTATGCAATAAAAATAAATAGGACTTCACATAAATAATAAAAAAGGCTCAAATTAACCTCCTAATAGACTCACATGCACGCGACTAATTAGGCGAGTAGTTATTTCTTATACTGAACGCGTTCATGATCAGGTAGGCGGGCAACTATAATAAGCATGCTTGGAATTGTAACATGTTAATTTGTTCACACCTTATAGGCATAGATTCTATGTGATTAAGCATTCCAATAGTTAATACAGAGTCTTATAGGCAGGATTTCTGGATGACCAAGTTTAACGATGAAGCTGTTTTTAAAATACAATTCTGTTAAAGGATCCTACAGTAAAGCTTTCTAATATTAAATTAACCCTAGGTCATGAACAGGCAAATTAATCAGCACATGGTATATATAATTCCCAAAGATGGGGCATGGCAATTATACTTTGAGCATAATTCCCAATAAAACAATGATAGGCCCAATACAAAAAATAACCTAGTGATGTTTCTGGGCCTTCAACAGACTTACTCTTCGCATGACTAGCAGACCACACTCCAGACTTACAAGGACAATTAGTGTATACTTGAACCAATACCCAGGTCCACTATCATATATTTCCCAATACCAAGCCCAAACGAATACCTAACTTACCCAATTGGGTGCCAAACTTAACCACACAAGTGAAGTTTGGTGGATGCGAGTTCATTGATGATTATGATGGTGCGAAAGAAGGCATTTAGCAATCAAAGAATATTGTATTATATCTTGTTGGTGGTAAGGAAGGATTGTTGGATGAAGAAAAACCATTACTAGAGGTAATTGAAATCTTTGAATTCTATATGTTTGATAAAATGCTGAAATGATCAAAAACTTAGAAATTTTTACTAATATTGGTCCAATTGAATTATGTTGATGTAGATTGAAGTTGTAAGAGTAGTGGGAGGTTTTATTATCACTAAATATCTCCATCGGTATGTTGGCTAAACTTCTCTTTTAGAATCGAATTCCACGACGTTCTTGTAAGTCCTGAGTTATTCATTATAAATTGACTATTTCGAATAAGATTTTTGCCAATATATATATTCAAAATGTGTCCCATATGCTCTTATCATAATGTGTTATAATTTGAGAATGTGTTCAAAGTATGGGTTGTGCATTAAAAATGATGTGACTTCAAGTCAAGTTCAAATGAAAACTATTATGCCAAATTGTGTAAGAAATCTCCATGTGCCTCAGATTCTTTATTGATCGCATGTGTATTAAAAATATTGATTTGAAAATACTTGTTGGTGTTGATGTTTGAAAGCAACAGAGGTCAGCATGAAATACGAATATAAACACAGCTCAACGGCCCAAGATCATTCATCGATCCGCTCAAGTCTCAATATGCTCTCATCTCATAGTACCATAAACAAGAATATTGCACAGAATATACCAAGTTTCAACCCGTATCACACAAATAATGACACTAACTATATGTGAGATATTATATAAAAATGCGTAGAGACAGAGATATAGTATGCGAATATGATATCATGACGGAAAACATGGCTACTGTTAAGACAAACAGCTCAACATAGAAAAAATAGCTATATCATGTCTCATACAGATAAACGCCGCCTATACATAATTTATATCATGAATAATAGCTCACATAGCCATACATATGGAGAAAACACGACATCGAAGAGGCATGATAGCAAAACAAGACACATAATAGCCTAAGTCTACCCAACTCATGAATAACAATGGTGCACGCATATATGCTCGTCGCTTTGCACCTACGTCACCCCCAACACAAAAAAATATCATAGCCAACGAAAAAATTACCCTCAAACCAAATTTAGTTAAGATACTTACCTCAAAGCCCGAGAATCAATACTCCTAAAATCTCTTGCCTCTCTAATTGCCCTCCAAATGGGTCAAGTATAGCCAAAAACAAATCAATAATGTCAAACAAGGCTGTAAGAATCAATTCCAAACATTAAAGCATCGATCTTTATTCAATTCCTAAAAACTCAAAAAAAGTAAACCTGTGATCACATGGTTACAACCCGAGTCAAGGGGTAGATACATACTACCATATATATGATTAGATTCAAAAAACGAGCCCAGACTCTCAAATTCCTAATTTCCACTCTCTTAAGTTGTAAGAAACCCCCCTCCCCCCAATTTTTCCTTAAAATTCCATATTTATGTATTAATAATCTATGTAGATGCTTAAAATAATATAAAATTGAGTATAATCCCTTATCCCAAAGTCTTGTATGGAAGTTTCCTTTAAAAATTGCCTTTCTCCAAGTCAAGGATTCAAAGTATGAGAGTGGACTAAAATCCCGAAATAAAAACTTAATATAGTCTGTCCAGCATTATCCATCAAGAATGCTTCCCTAGCCTCGTTTTCACGAAGCACAGTCCATATAATGCCTCAAAAGGCCCTACACAAATGCATTTGACCCTTCGCAAATGCGATGCACAAGTGCCCCAAGCCTACACGAACGCAAGACCATTTCCGCAAACGCGGAGGCTAACATCCAGCCAACTCCGAGCAAGCTCTCCCTCTATGGTAATGCCACATATCATTGCGAGCACGACTTCCTTTCCACACATGCAAAGAACAAAAATAGTCTGCCTCCAAATGAGCATCCGTGATCGCGAGACCTGCTCTGCCATCACGAAGCACTCCACATACCAACGGATAATTTGCAATCTCCAACATGCTCCATGTGGTCCTAATTTCACCGGAGCTACTTGGGATCCCGTCCAATCATGCCAACTAGCCTGTAAATAATTCAAGGACCTATCCAAAGTTTCCAAACACATATGATAGCATCTCATCAACGAATAAACTATCAACCCTCCAGTTAAACTTCTCTTAAGTTCATAAGCTTCTAAACTTTAAACCAAACGTTTGATTCATGCCTAACCAATCCAGATTACATCCAAAATTCGCACACTAGTCCCAAATAAAATAATGAATCTATTTCAAGTTCCGAAAAAACCAATACGACCTGATATCATCAAAGTCAACTCCAGGTCAAACCTATGAACCTACCAAACTTTCAAATTTTTACTTGTACAATTAAAGTCAAAACACCCTAGAAACCTCCACAAATCCGAACATACACCTACGTTCAAAAACACTATACGTACCTATTGGAACTATCAAATCATAAATCCGAGGTCATTTACTTAAAAGTCAAATCTTGTTCAACTCTTACAACTTAAGCTTCCAACAATAGAACTAAGTATTCCAATTCACTCCAAAACCTTCTCGAAACCAAATCAACCATCTCCGCAAGTTATAAATGATCAATCAATAACAGTAAAAGTATCAAATAGGAAAATAAGGTATAAATACACAAAACGACCGACTGGATCGTTACATACATACAAGTCTTAAGTTGAATGATAGTACTTTTCCTGTGTTGAGCTCAGTGAAAACTAAAAATGCTTTTGAAGTATTACATAGTTGTGCTAGAATTTCTCAAACCTCCAACCGGATGAGGTGGTACAAATATTTTCTAATGACTTGGGTATTTTTGAATGTGATGGGAGCAAATAAGAGAATAAGCAGTGGAAGCTAAGACATTACTTAAAAAAATAATTACATTAGCTGACTTATTGAAACAAGAGTTAAACTGCATAAAGCTGATAGTAATGGCAAGATTTGGCATAGTTTGGATTCAAACACATACATAGTGAATAAAATCAGGGAATAATGCTCTCAAATGATAAATTCTCAAGTTAAATGTAGAAGTGATAGGATTGAATGTTTATTATCTGTCATCTATGGTTTCAACTTTCATTGCTTTTGTACATATGAAAACCTCTGGGTTGCTTTGAAAGATGCAGCACAAGGAGTAACTATACTTGGCTTATTTGTGGGGAATTTAATACACCTTTATATCCATATGATATGGTCTTTGGAAATCATGTTCACTTTTCTAAATTGAAAGATTTTTCATATTCATACATGACTTATTGTTGAATGAACTAGCATGTAAAGGGCAGAACTATACATGGTCAAATAAACATCGAGGCCCTAATAGAATCTGTAGTAGATTGGACAGAGCTTTTGGTAATTATGAACGGATGATGCAATGGGGTCAAGTAGTGATGGAGTATGATGTACCCAATATCTCCGATCACTTAGCTATGCTACATACTATAGATTTAGCTTATATGAATATTAAAGTTCCTTTTAGACTCTTCAACGGTTGGGCTGACCATAGCAGTTGGTGAAAAATACCTGGCAAAATAAATTAGCTAATAGGGCTGACCATAGCAGTTAGTCAATGCAGTATGTTGGGCATGTAGGCCTTGTATGTATATAGTTTTTGTCAACTCTAGTAGTTATAATTGCCCTATCAGCCAGCTTTATATTGATGTTCATTCAGATCTAGTCTTCATTGAGTTTTATATTTGTTTCACAAATTGTCTTGCAATTTGTCCCTATGGCCAAACTATGACATTTTATATTTGGAGTCCCTCCGCCTCAAGTTGGTGCACTCGGTTAAGTGAGGGACTAGGTGTCGGTCTCGCCCCCCTTCCCCCCTCCCCCCATCCCTCCCCCCCAGGTTTTGGGTATGAGAGTTGGAGTAGAGAGGCTCCTTGGATCATATTCCTAGTAAGTAGCAGGGTAATGGTAGTTTGGGGTTGAAGGTTGGTATGCTGGTGGAGGTGTTTGATAGGTGAGGGGAGACATTGAACCTTAGACTACCATCACAGTGCCCAGTTCTTTCTTCTTTGAAATGTCTACAGTCTATACGGCTTTATTGGTAGCTTGCAGCACGTCAAAGTTGGTGACCATGCTACTTTTGATGCCCTCCTCGATTATCTCTCCAAACTTGATGATGTCGAATAACTTATGATTCTCTATGACCATCAATCTCTCATAGTAATGTGGGTCTTAAGCTCTGATAAAAAACTTGGTCAATGGTTATTCTTCAATTGGCGGTCTTACCTCGGTGGCCTCCGATCTCCAGTGGGTGGCATACTCACGGAATGTCTCTATTGGTTTCTTCTTGAGGTTCTGGATATAGAAAATGTCTGGTGCATTTTATGTATTGAACCTGAACTTGTCCATAAAGTTGAACATTGTACTTACCCAATTAGGCCATTTCTTTGGGTTCTAACTACTGTATCGGGACAAAGCATCCCAAATGAGACTTTGCATGAACAACTTCATACAGATTTACTCGTTATTGCCTCCTCCTCTGAGTTTATCGCAGTAAGTCCTCAAATGCACCTTGGGATCACTGGTGGTAGGGGTGTTCAAAACCGATCCGAAACCGAAAACCGATCCGAACCGAAGCTTAATGGCTTATTGGTAACGGCTTAATGGCTTAACGGACGGGGAACAAATTAATTTTTTTTATTAACGGCTTATCGATTTGGGGGCGGATTATTCAATTTTCTTAACGGATAACCCGTTAACCCGTTAAGAATATAAATATATATATTAAATTTATTTTTATTTATATATATTAAATATAAAAAATTAAAACCCTTGAAATTTATTAACAAAAAACAAAAGGCAGAATATATTGACTATTGAGACACTGAAGTCGTGAAGCGTTAGGGTCATAAGGACATATTGAGACACTGAAGAGTGAAGACTGAAGTGTTCTGTCTCTAAAGTCTAAACAAACAAAATACCAAACCCTAACGCTTAAACCAGCTGCCACCGCCCACAATCCTCGTCGACGACGTCGTCGACTTCCACCAGCCATCGGTTTCCCTCTCACTGTCTCGTCTCTCCCTCTCCCAAGTCGCGGTTTCTTATCTTCTTATCCAGGTACTCTTACTTATGAATAAGATTTTTTGGTTTTTGTTGGGACTTTAAAGAGGATTATTTCTCACAAATTTCAACTACAGTAGAGGTGCAATCTGAGGCAACCCAAGTAGTTAAAGAAGTTGTTGTTGATTTTGATAATTTTAGGGTTTTCTTCTTCGTCTTCATTTCTCTGTTCTTATTCTAATTCCTTTTATTTTCTTGTTGCAGTGACTCATATATGGCTGAAAATATACAAAGTGATAAGGTGATGATGGGTGAAAGTGGGGCTTTTAATTCAAATATAACAAGTCAAGCTCAAACAACGGAGTCAAATATAACCAAAAAAAGGAGAAAAAGGTCTGTTGTGTGGGATCATTTTATAGAAATTATTACTTCTAAAGGGAGTACAAAAGCAAAATGTGAACATCGACACTTCTTTCTCATATGCTTAAGTGCGCCCTGCTATTGTTGATAAAAAACAATCAAATTTAGGCTTTCAATCTGCTCAGGGGGGTAGTAAGGGTGACGTAGCTATTGTTACTTGAAAATTTGATCAAGAAGAATGTAGGAAGGCATTATGTCGTATGGTAATAGTTGATGAGCTCTCTTTTAGCTTTGTTGAGAAAGAAGGTTTTAGAGACTTTATGAAAGTGGCACAACCTTATTTTCGGATTCCTTCCCGTAGTACTGTAACTAGGGATTGTTTTGATCTTTTTAATAAAGAAAAACAAAAGTTGAAGAGGTTTTTTATAGAAACAAAACAAAGAGTATGTATTACCACTGATACTTGGACTTCTATACAAAGAATCAATTACATGTGTATCACTACCCATTGGATTGATAGTGAATGGAATATATATAAGAGAATAATTAATTTTTGTCCTATTGTTAGTCATAAAGGCGAAGATAGGGCAAATGGTATTGGTAGGTGCTTACGTGAGTGGGGGATAAATAAGATCTTCACTGTCACAGTTGATAATGCAAGCTCAAATAATGTGACAGTAAAGGAATTGTCTAAGCAATTAACAAAAATGGGAACTAATTTGATGAATGGCACGCACCTTCACGTGAGATGTATGGCTCACATCATGAATCTTGTGGTCCAGGATGGTTTAAAAGAATCTTCAGTGTCTATTGAATGTGTTAGGCATGCAGTAAGATATGTTAGGCAGTCTCCTGCGAGGTTGAAGAGGTTTCAAGAATGTTTTGATGCTGAACAACTCAATTCTAAAAAATCTTTATGCTTAGATGTTCAAACTAGATGGAATTCCACATACTTGATGTTGCGCGGGGCTGTTGAATTTGAAAGTGCATTTTCACATTATGCTTCTAGTGAAATTGGCTTGAGACATTAGCTTGAGCGTTCTTATATTGATGTTGGAATTCCTACAGGTGAACTTTTGAGTAGTGATTGGGAGAATTTAAAAAGAATTACAAAGTTTCTTGAAATCTTCTATCTTCTTACTTTGAAGATATCTGGATCCCGTTATGTTACATCGAATATTCATTTCCTTGAAATTTGTGCTGTTGCTGTTTGTTTGAAGCAATTGATAGAAAATGAAGATACAATTTTAAGTGAGATGGCAAAGAATATGAAAGAAAAGTTTGATAAGTATTGGGGTGAGCCAGGAAAAATGAACAAGATAATTTTTATCTCATGTATTTTGGATCCACATTACAAGATCGAATCGGTTGGCTTTGCACTTGTAAAGATGTTTGGTGTAAATCAGGGGCCAACTATACAAGCAAAAGTGACGAAGTACATGAGTTCATTATTTGGTGAGTATGTAAAGTCCAGCTCAAAAAGTGTTGTGCTTGCTTCATCTTCGGATTGTTCTTCATTGGACACTTCGGCTTCAGGGCTTTCTGGCAGTCAAGCAAGCACCCAAAATGTAGGACTTTTAGAATCACTCATGCAAGATATAAAAAAAATATAAAAGTGGGAGTGGAGGTGTTGATACTAGAACAGAGTTAGATAAATATTTAGGTGAAGAAACTGAGGATGACACTAAAGAATTTGATGTTCTTCTTTGGTGGAAATTGAACTCAGCTAGATTTCCTATTCTTGCGGAGATGGCTCGTGATGTATTAGCTGTTTCGGTTTCAAGTTTGGCATACGAATGTGCGTTTAGTACAGGAGGGCGTCTTCTTGATTCATTTAGGAGTTCATTAACTCCTAAATTGGTGCAAGCTCTAGTGTGTCTTCAAGATTGGCTTCGAAATGAAAAATTAAAACAACCCATTAGTGTTGAGGAAGATCTTGATAAAATCGAGCAGCTTGAAAAAGGTAATAATATTGTTACTATATTCTTTGTATATAAGTGTTGTTGATATGCTAATATTTATCGCACGACTCATTATTTTAATTTTTTTTCTTCAGATTTAGCCAGCAATGGAAAAGACCCTTCCGTAATTGACGTGTAATGTTAATATATTTGGTAAGAATTCGAATTTAGGCCAATGTGCCCTCGAATTTAGGCCAATAGCATGCATCATTAGTATGCAACAGCATATCCACATGTTACCTTTAGAAAGGAGGAAAAGAATCTGACTTCATAAGTTGAGACTACAACAATGATAGAACGAGCAGAAAAATAGCAAATTATGTGTGTGTGTCCATCAGATGATCAGACATAAATGTATCCTCCAACAACAAATGTGCTTCAGTCCCAAACAAATTGGAGATCGACTATATGAATCCTCATATTTTCATTCAAATTATATTTGTTTCCTTCCTAGCTTGCTGAGTATACCTGTTTCCCTGAACTAGTTTTAGTAGGTTTTCATTTGCCTAATTATGTGTGTTCTTTCCTGATGTGCTGCAAATATATAACCACTGGCTCTCGAATATCAAGGATTGGTGTATAAGCAGACAGTTATGGTGGGGACACTGAATACCAGTTTGGATATTTATTAATCTAGAATAAAAATCCATCCTTTTGAACAATGTAGACTTCTTTGTTTTGTCGCAATTTACAGTTCAAAGCTCCATGTCTTAGCTATCTGTCTCCCAAACTTCTTCAAGGTTTCTGGAATAAGTTTTCATTGTTATTCTTGTCTTATTTGTCACAGAACTTAACTCAGTCTTGTCTTCTTATCACTTGGTACTTTGTATGCTCTGTGCATAATCTCTTTGTTAGGCATGTTGGCCGTTGGGAGTATGCTAGACTAGTAGAATTACAATCTAACAGTTTTGTGTTGGTTTCTAGGGAATTGGTTCTCCTTTATTTGCTTGATATTTGCAGATATTAAGATATGGTTAGCATTCAATTGTTGGCTATGATCTTGTCGACGGTTGGCATCGTGTTTTACTTTTTTAATCAGCCAAATGTTGTTTTCTGTATTTTTAACAGACATGTATGTCTGGTGTAATTTTGATTTCTAAATATGTATGCTAGGCCGATAAACCGTCCGATAACCGACCGATAAGAGCTAACCCGATACCAATATGCCCGATATCTTATCGGATGGCTAGCGGATTAGTACATTTAAAAATCGATAACCGTTAAGCCAAACCGTTAAGAGTAAAAAGCCGCCCAATCCGCCCGATAAGCAGCCCTAACTAGTGGCATAAAAAATCTCAAACTTTAGTGGGTTGTAACCCGCCTGTAGATCCACGTCTGGCTGGATACACAAGTCTTCATAATTCAAATCTTCGACACCTTTCCTGCCCTCAATGCTCTGGACTCTTCCAGACAACTTCTTTAACTCTTCAGCCATGTATCCGGATGAGTAGGTCCTTCTCAGTTGGTTTGGGTAGGTATAGTATTTGTTTTAGGGTGTGTGATAACATTTCCACGTATATTGGGTTGCCTTTGTGTATTCCTGGGACTTGAGTGTTTAGATGATCATTGATTAAGGATTGGGGTGGATGGTGGGTAGGTTGTGGTATGTTCTGGGGGATATGATAGGTGGTGGTTTGCAGTTATTGGGTTGTATTATGTGGTGTTGCTGAGGATTTTATAATGGTGGAGGGTTAAGGTTTTGCGGGGTGCGGGGTTGTTTTATTAATGTGTTGTGGGGAGGTTTTCTGGAGCTGAGGGGTAGCAGATTTTGGGGTTGTGGATTTTGGGGTGGTGTCTTATTTTGAGTGGTAGCATTCTAATGATTGATGTCTGGGACATTCAAAGTAGGGAGAGGTTGGAGATATTTCGGACCGGCTCGATTTCACCTTGTAACTCCAAAATCTTCTTCTCTAACCGCAAAACCAATTCACTTCGTCATGGTGTACTTTAGTATGAAGTCTCTACTTTCTCTGCTACAGGAGCATTGTCTTTTTTATTTCCACTCAAATTGTCCATTTTTTCTTTATCCTTTCTTTTGATGTCGTTGGGAGAGCGAGGAGATGGAGGACCCCTAGATCTAGTGTGATATGCTAACATTGCCAGAATGCATGAACCAACCGTTGAGAATTGGAATAGTCAAAAAGAGAGAAAAATAAAAGGTAGCCAAGTCAGTAAGACGAAATAAAAGAATCTTGCAGTATTTAAACAGATAATACATAAGGAATGTAATGGTTCACATCCTAATTTGGGGACCTTCTTGCGCCCGAGGTAGGCCTAAGAGACAAATAGACTTGGAGAGTTTTTTTCCAACGTTTCTTAATCCCATTAAAGTGAGAATAAATCAAACAAAACTATTGATAAAGCGAAATAATACTATAGAGTCAGTAATGACACAAAGCCTTATTACATCGAATATAAACGAAATCTAGCTATATAACAATAAAAGAAAACCCTCCTATTCTACTTGGTCCCGATGGACCTTCTTCATGCCTCACCTTCTTGGTCCTATCGATCATATTCCCAAGGTCGCGCTGTCGAGCAGCAAACCGGTACCTTTCTAACATGATTCTTGTCACATGGTGCGAGGTCGTTCCACCGATCAATCAACAGAGATGGGATATTCTGAAGCATGCCGAACCTGAGAATTTCATGCCTCATTTTCTGCATCAAACAAAAGATTTAGCCCCTTCCCCCTTCGGATTTGATTAAATATGTAATAACATCCAACATGTTGGCATATTTATCCAAGTAATTCACATAGCTTGAATGTGTCCCTTGGGTTTGTAGATATCCCTTTGGACGTTGGACAAGGCTTAGATAAATTTATTAATGTGCATGAGTGTTTAATCCATTCTAGGTTTCTAGGCCCAATACAACAGTGATAGGCCCAATACAAAAAATAACCTAGTGATGTTTTTGGTCCTTCAACAGACTTACTCTTCGCACAACCAGCAGACCCACATTCCAGACTTACAAGGACAATTAGAGTATACTTGAACCTAATATCCAGGTCCACCAACATATATTGCCCAACACCAAGCCCAAACGAATACCTTACTTACCCAATTGGGTGCCAAACTTAACCACACAAGTGAAGTTTGGTAGATGCGAGTTCGTTAATAATTATGATGGTGCGAAAGAATGTAGTTAGCAATCAAAGTAAATTGTATGATATCTTGTTGTTAGTAAGTAAGGATTGTTGGATGAAGAAAAACCATTACTAGAGGTAGTTGAAATCTTTGAATTCTATATGTTTGATAAAATGCTGAAATGATCAAAAACTTAGAAGTTTTTACTAATATTGGTCCAATTAAATTATGTTGATGTAGATTGAAGTTGTAAGAGTAGTGCGAGGTTTTAATACCACTAAAGATCTCCATCAAGGTATATTGGCTAAACTTCTCTCTTAGAATCGAATTCCATGATGTTCATGTAAGTTCCGAGTTATTCATTATAAATTGACTATTCCGAACTAGCTTTTTGTCAAAAGATATATATATATTCAAAATGTGTCCCATATGCTCTTATCATAATGTGTTATAATTTGAGAATGTGTTCAAAGTATGGGTTGCGCATTAAAAATGATGTGACTTCAAGTCAAGTTCAAATGAAAACTATTATGCCAAATTGTGTAAGAAATCTCCATGTGCCTCAGATTCTTTATTGATCGCATGTGTATTAAAAATATTGATTTAAAAAT
>MU769360.1:106394-116717 GCA_026770625.1 Nicotiana glauca
ATTATACTTTGAGCATAATTCCCAATAAAACAATGATAGGCCCAATACAAAAAATAACCTAGTGATGTTTCTGGGCCTTCAACAGACTTACTCTTCGCATGACTAGCAGACCACACTCCAGACTTACAAGGACAATTAGTGTATACTTGAACCAATACCCAGGTCCACTATCATATATTTCCCAATACCAAGCCCAAACGAATACCTAACTTACCCAATTGGGTGCCAAACTTAACCACACAAGTGAAGTTTGGTGGATGCGAGTTCATTGATGATTATGATGGTGCGAAAGAAGGCATTTAGCAATCAAAGAATATTGTATTATATCTTGTTGGTGGTAAGGAAGGATTGTTGGATGAAGAAAAACCATTACTAGAGGTAATTGAAATCTTTGAATTCTATATGTTTGATAAAATGCTGAAATGATCAAAAACTTAGAAATTTTTACTAATATTGGTCCAATTGAATTATGTTGATGTAGATTGAAGTTGTAAGAGTAGTGGGAGGTTTTATTATCACTAAATATCTCCATCGGTATGTTGGCTAAACTTCTCTTTTAGAATCGAATTCCACGACGTTCTTGTAAGTCCTGAGTTATTCATTATAAATTGACTATTTCGAATAAGATTTTTGCCAATATATATATTCAAAATGTGTCCCATATGCTCTTATCATAATGTGTTATAATTTGAGAATGTGTTCAAAGTATGGGTTGTGCATTAAAAATGATGTGACTTCAAGTCAAGTTCAAATGAAAACTATTATGCCAAATTGTGTAAGAAATCTCCATGTGCCTCAGATTCTTTATTGATCGCATGTGTATTAAAAATATTGATTTAAAAATCCTTGTTGGTGTTGATGTTTAAAAGCAACAGAGGTCAGCATGAAATACGAATATAAACACAGCTCAACGGCCCAAGATCAGTCATCGATCCGCTCAAGTCTCAGTATGCTCTCATCTCACAGTACCATAAACAAGAATATTGCACAGAATATACCAAGTTTCAACCCGTATCACACAAATAATGACACTAACTACATGTGAGATATTATATAAAAATGCGCAGAGACAGAAATATAGTACGCGGATATGATATCATGACGGAAAATCTGACTACTGTTAAGACAAACAGCTCAACATAGAAAAAATAGCTATATCATGTCTCATACAGATAAAAGCCGCATATACATAATTTATGTCATGAATAATAGCTCACATAGTCATACATGTGGAGAAAATACGACATCAAAGAGGCATGATAGCAAAACAAGACACATAATAGCCTAAGTCTACCCAAATCATGAATAACCATGGTGCACGCATATATGCTCGTCGTTTTGCACGTACGTCACCCCCAACACAAAAAAATATCATAGCCAATGGAAAAATTACCCTAAAACCAAATTTAGTTAAGATACTTACTTCAAAGCGCGAGAATCAATACTCCTAAAATCTCTTGCCTCTCTAATTGCCCTCCAAATGGGTCAAGTCTAGCCAAAAACAAATCAATAATATCAAACAAGGCTGTAAGAATCAATTCCAAACATTAAAGCATCGATCTTTATTCAATTCCTAAAAACTCAACCAAAGTAAACCTGTGATCACATGGTTACAACCCGAGTCAAGGGGTAGATACTGACTATCATAACCCCGCCAACCCAAATATATGATTAGATTCAAAAATCGAGTCCAGATTCTCAAATTCCTAATTTTCACTCTCTTAAGTTGTAAGAAAAACCCCCCAATTTTTCCTTAAAATTCCATATTTATGTGTTAATAATCTATGTAGATGCTTAAAATAATATAAAATTGAGTAAACTCCCTTATCCCAAAGTCTTCTAGGAAAGTTTCCTTCAAAAATTGCCCTTCTCCAAGTCAAGTATTCAAAATATGAGAGAATAGGCTAAAATCTCGAAATAAAAACTTAATATAGTCTGTCCAGCACTACCCTTCAAGAATGCTGCCAGGGGCCTCGTTTTCGCGAAGCACACCATCTAATGCCTCAAAAGGCCTTACACAAATGCGGTTGACCCTTCGCAAACGCGATGCACAAGTGCCCCAAGCCTACACGAACGCGAGACCATTCCTGCGAACGCGAAGGCTAACCTCCAGCCAACTCCGAGCAAGCTCTGCCTCTATGTTAATGACACATTTCATTGCGAGCACGACTTCCTTTCCGCACATGCAAAGAATAAAAATAGTCTGCCTCCAAATAAACATCTGCGATCGCGAGACCCGCTCTGCCATCGTGAAGCGCTCCACACACCAGCGGAAAATTTGCAATCTCCAACATGCTCCATGTGGTCCTAATTTCACCTGAGCCACTCGGGACCCCGTCCAATCATACCAGCTAGCACGTAAATAATTCAAGGACCTATCCAAAGCTTCCAAACACATATTATAACATCTCATCAACGAATCAACTATCAACCATCAAGTTAAACTTTTAAGTTCATAAGCTTCTAAACTTCAAACCAAACATTTGATTCATGCCTAACAAATCCAGATTACATCTAAATTTTGCACACTAGTCCCAAATAAAATAATGAACCTATTCCAAGTTCAGAAAAAAATAATACAAACCTGATATCATCAAAGTCAACTCCTGGTCAAACCTATGAACCTACCAAACTTTCAAATTTTTATTTGTACAATTAAAGTAAAAACACACTAGAAACCTCTACAAATCCGAACATACACCTAAGTTCAAAATCACCATACGAACCTATTGGAACCATCAAATCATAAATCTGAGGTCATTTACTTGAAAATCAAATCCTGTTCAATTCTTACAACTTAAGCTTCCAACAATAGAACTAAGTATTTCAATTCACTCCAACACCTTCTTGAAACCAAATCAACCATCTCCGCAAGTTATAAATGAACAATCAAGAATACTAAAAGTATCAAATAGAAAAATAGGACATAAATACACAAAATGACAAGTTGGATCGTTACATACATACAAATCTTAAGTTGAATGATATTACTTTTCCTGTGTTGAGCTCATGAAAACTAAGAATGTTTTTGAAGTACTACATAGTTGTGCTAGAGTTTCTCAAACCTCCTACCGGATGAGGTGGTACAAATATTTTCTAATGACTTGGGTATTTTGGAATGTGATGGGAGAAAATAAGAGAATAAGCAGTGGAAGCTAAGACATTACTTTAAAAAAGTAATTACATTAGCTGACTTATTGAAACAAGAGTTAAACTGCATAAAGCTGATAGTAATGGCAAGATTTGGCTTAGTTCAGATTTAAACACATACATAGTGAACAAGATCAGGGAATGCTCTCAAATGATAAATTCTCAAGTTAAATGTAGAAATGATAGGTTTGAATGTTTATTATCTGTCATCTATGGTTTCAACTTTCATTGCTTTTGTACAAATGAAAACCTCTAGGTTGCTTTGAAAGATGCAGCACAAGGAGTAACTATAATTGGCTCATTTGTGGGGAATTTAATACACCTTTATATCCATATGATAGGGTCTTTGGAAATCATGTTCACTTTTCTAAAGTGAAAGATTTTTCATATTCATACATGACTTATTATTGAATGAACTAGCACGTAAAGGGCAGCACTATACATGGTCAAATAAACATCAAGGCCCTAATAGAATCTGCAGTAGATTGGACAGAACTTTTGGTAACTATGAACGGATGATGCAATGGGGTCAAGTAGTGCTGGAGTATGAGGTACCCAATATCTCATATCACTCAGCTATGCTACTTACTCTAGATTTAGCTTATATGAATGTTAAAGTTCCTTTTAGACTCTTCAACGGTTGGGCTGACCATAGCAGTTGGTGAAAAATATCTGGCAAAAAAAATTAGCTAATAGGAAAATGAGGAATGTGTGGATATAAAAAAAGACCATTAGGCCAGAGCTTACACAATTGAACATGGAAGAGTTCAATTTGTCTCACAAAGATTATTAAAGTCGGGTCTGATTTCATAGTAATTCAAGAGGAGATGAATTATCGGTGGGATGATGAACTAATGGAATAGAAAAAAGATACTTTAGTGAAGTTAGAAAAATAATCCATGGTGGAGGAAAATATTATGCAGCAGAAATATAGAGCAAAATAAATACAACTTGGTGACTCAAATACCAAGTACTTTACTTGTTTGCTCAAAGGGAGGAGCCAGAGGAACAAATCAAGGAGCTTACTGCTTTAGATGGATCCAAACTAACTACACTAGGAGACATCAACGATGAAATTGTACAATTTTACAAAACTTTGATGGGATCAGCAGCCCAAATACTACCAGCAATGAGCAAATTGACAATGAAGAATGGTAATGTCATGTCTTACCAATATAAGCTTGACCCTGTGTGCGGAAGTAATAGAGTTAGATATCTAAGCAGGGCTAGAGTCATATACAAGGTAGCATATATCCCCTAGATGGATGATTGAAATTGACCCACAAAAGGCCTATAATTCTGCGGAATGAGTTTATTTGGAGCTAGTAATGATAGAATTAGGTTTTCCTAGCTAGTTTACAACATGGGTCCATGAATGTGTTAAGACTGTCAATTAATTTTATCCTAATTAATGGTGAACAATCACAACCTTTCGATGTTGTTAAAGAGCTTAGGCAAGGGGATCATATGTGTGTTCTTTTCTGTTTGATGTTGAAATAGAATTCCTGAGCAAATGTTTAAGAGGCTAGCAGAGGTGAAGGAGTTTCATTACCATCCTATATGTGCAAAGTTGGGTATTACTCATTGATGTTTTGCTGATAATCTTCTCCTCGAGTTGATCTGCCCTCTATCATCATCACATTAATGTTTCATGAAGTTCATCGAAGCTTCCGGTTTACAAGCAAATCTTGGGAAGAGTTTATGTACTTTGGAGGAGCAAGCTAAAAAGGAAAGAATTCTTCAGCATTTGGGTTTCTCTAGTGGTGAATTGCCTTTTAAGTATATTTATATCCCATTATCTACATAAAAATTGTCTATAATTCAATGACAACCCCTTATTGAGAAGATAATTACAAAAATTTCATCTTGTACAACTAGGAAGCTATCTTATGCGGGAAGAGTCAACTGATGTAGTCGGTTTGGTGTCCAAGCTTATTGAACTCATATATAGTACCTGCAAAAGTGCTAAAACTTGTTAAAGCCTATTGCAGGAGCTACTTATGGTCTGGGAGCAACACAATCACAAGAAAGGCCCTAGTTGTGTAGGATAGGACATGTACTCCCAAGAATGTTGGTGGACTGAATTTGATCAACTTGCACATTTGGAATAATACTTTTATAGCTAAGACATGTTGAGATTTAGCTCACAAGTAGGATAAACTAAAGGTGGAAAGTGGGTCGGTCTAGGGCCGGAACCGGCCCAGGACCGGGGGCCAAATGGGCTAAGTGGGCGGGATCGGTAGGACCGGTAAAGGTGGCCTCGGCCGGTCTCGTGGGCCAGTTCTTGCTTTGAACCCTTAGGATCGGGACCGTTTGTCCCGCCAAGGGACCGGGTAGGCCAAACGGGCCCAACGATAATTTTTTTTAAAAAAATATAGTCGTTTGAAACTTTTAAAAAACAGTCGGTGGGCTCTAAAAAATAGTCGTTTGCTAATTACAAAATAGCCATTTAAGACCCCAACTTTCTTTTAACCTCAAACTTTTTATAATTACACTTTTTTATTATTTTCAACTATAAATACTCCCTCGTTCTTTTATTTTTCTTACAAAATCAATATCAATCTATCACAATCTCTCTCTCTAATTTTTTTCTATACTTGCTACTATTGCTTACTTTATTCCAAAAAAATGGTAAAGAAATATTGAGGTTGTTACAATTTGTGAAAAAATTGTGAAGTTGGTGAATTGAAGTCTTCAAGTCTTCAACGATAATCAATTTTCAATAAGTTATTCGTCAATTCGATAAACTCGTTCCAACTCTTAAGTCTTAATATTATAGTTTTGTTTGTTTTTTTATTTGTTATTACTTGATTCATTAAGATGGCTTCCTAAAAAATATTTTTGGTAAAAATAAGAATAAGAAAAAATTCAAGAGTGGCGAATTTAGTGGTCATGTTGTTCCTCCTCCCCTGCCCCCGGCTCCCCGAACCAAACCCCATATCCGTTCTACACCTGCTATTCTTGATAGCGATATAGTTTATTACAATTTACCGATAGTCAATTTTGCCATAATATTGTAGCTGGTGAACAATTAGACCATGAATTAATGAATGCTCTTTATTCTAATAATTATAATACTATGGATGAAAATGATGATGAGGAAGCTGATCTTGATGAAACTCAACCGGATGATGATACACTCACTAGTCGTGCTCCTGATGTTAACTCAACTAGTGATAACCCTGCTAATCCAAATGATGACCTACCTCATACTTCTGTTACTGCCCCTATTTTTTCTAGACAACCTACCAAACGATAGAAACATCTCCTGTTTGGCAGTTTTTACTCAACTAGTTCTAGAAAATAAGTATAAGTGTAAAACTTGTGGTATGGAGTTAGGTTTTAAATATTTTGGATCGTGGGGAGGACTGGAGGGGTGGGACTTTGGCTTGACACATAAAAAACACCCTCAAGACAGAGTTAGATATCTTCGTCTGAAAGCTTTGGCCGAGGAGAATAGTGTACCTAATCCTAGTCAGGCTGACCCTAGTACCGGTTCAAATCAATTTCAACCGGGAGTTAATACTGTTACCAGTAGTATTTTATAGTATAATCCAAAAAAATATTTAGAAAAAATTAGCAAAAAATGGTAATTGTTATGTGCTAACCCTATAAATTTCCTTCTGACCCTTCGTTTGTGCATTATATTAGAAATTTTTTTAATCCTACTTATAAAAATTTTCCTCGCACAACCGTAAAAAGCGATATTTATAAATATAAGCATGAATATGAAAAATATTTATCCTATTTATTTACTCATATAAATTGTCGTGTTGCTATTACAATTGATATTGGTAGAAGTGGCAACGACTGTGATTACCTTATTGTTACCAGTCATTGGATTGATGAGGATTAGATAATGCTAAAGCGCATAATTGCTTATAAAATAATTAATTCATGTCACACATGGCAGTTTATTGCTAACACACGGATATTTGCAGATATTTTTGCATTAGTGATAAAATAATATCAGTTTCAATGGATAATGCTACTAATAACACAAATGCTATAGACTTACTTACTATTACGCTAAATCCTGCATTTAGTAATATTTTTCATATTATATGTATTTGTCATATTTACCATTTAATTGTGGGTGATGGTATGAGAATTTTAAATATTAAAATTGAAAAGGTCAAGGTGGCTCATAACTGGCTTTTTTGTTCAAACCCTAGAAGTAGATTTAGAGAATATTTTAAAAGATGCTATGAATTTGGCCTAAGAGAAAGAAAGGTTCCTAAACCTTGTCGAACTAGATGGAATTACATGTATGAAAGTTTGGTTGTTGCATATAAATATAGAAACCCCGTAAACTCAACGTCTAATGCACATGTAAGTGATAATGATGAGCACCTTACGAATGGGGATCGGGCTAATGTTAAAATGCTTGTAGATTTTTTAGAAAAATTTTATATTGCTACAAATGAATTTTCTGGGCAATATTATCCTACTATTTCTAACTGTTTAGTTGATATTACAGAACTTGCTAATTTGTTTGCTCATTTTTCAAAGGGCGGAAAAATTTATAAACTTGCTATTGATTCTATGAGAAAAATTTTTAAAAAATTACTTTTCCTTATCCCCCTTATTTATGGTGTTGTTGCTTTGTTAAATCCTTGTATGAAATTGGGAGGTCCTGAAGATGATGAGTTGTTCCAACTTCCGGAAGCAATAGCCTCAATTAGAATAAATGCTCAAACTATTTATAATGCTTAACAAGTTGCATTAAATCATGCTAGACCAAATGTTCCAACTCCTCCTCCTCCTTCTTCTTCTTCTTATTCTCAATCATCTAAAAACTGTGGGAGTAAGAGCACTTAGTGCTTGGGCAGGGTTTAGGGGTTCTCAAGGTTCCAGTAGTAATATTTTTCACAACTAAATGAGCTTGAAGTTTATTTGTCGCATGGAATTGAGGAAGTGAATTCCAACGGCTCCTTTAATCTTTTGCAATGGTGGAAGGACAAAAAAAAATACTTTCCGATTCTTTCAAGGATGGCCCGAGACATTTTAACTATTCAAGCTTCAACAGTGACATTGGAGAGCGCTTTCAATCAAACAAAACTTCAAGTCAGTGATTATAGAGCATCTATGAGGGAGAGCTTGAAAAAACAGTACCTTTCAGAGATTAGGTCCGTTCAGAAAGAAAAAATTTTGGACTTGCTGAATCACAACTAGAGGAAGACGAAGCTTACGAAGAAATGGTAGCTGAACTTGCGGAGAATGCTGCTTCGCCCGACAATGGAAGCGGATATGAACAAGCTACTTTTCTGCCACCACCAACGAAAATTTCTCCGGACCTTGAAGGATTTATGAAGTTTGTAAGAGATACCATGTAACTTGTATGAACAAAAATTAGTATGCATTATATAACTTGTATTTTGGCACATCTTGATTAGTTTCTTTTTCTTCTCAATGGTAGTATTAGCCCTTGTTGTGCTCATTCCATAGGGGGAGGAAGACTAAGAAAGATATTTCTATTTTTTTTTAATGCTATAATAAAATTACGAGGAATTGCTTTGAATATCTCTTTACAATATTTTTATCGTTAAATTTGAATTAAAAAATTTAGGTCATAATTCTATAATAAAATTTATAAGGCATTGCCTTAGATATTTTTTTTAACATCATTTTGTCTCTAACTTCTATATAATTTTTAAAATATATATATTTAGCCGCTGGGCCCACTTAGCCCGCAGGCCCGACCCGTTTAGCCCGGGACCATGAGTTCATGGGCCCGGTCCCGGGACAGTTCCCACAAAAAGACCGTTTAAACCAGGACTGGTAAGCCCATTTATTTAGGGACCGGCCCGGGACTGGGACTGTTTAGCCCGGCCCACTTGGCTCGTTTAGGGACCGGACCAGCCCACATGCCACTCCTATGATAAACTCAGGAATAAAATGGACATGTATTCAAAGGGAACCAACTGGAGAATGTCACTGTACCACAATAGGCATGTTGGATGATAAGAAAAATCATGGAGGCAAGAACTACCCGGAGGCCTACCCGGATCAAGTCCAATGTCAACTCACTGCTGGAACGAGTATCACAAGACAAATATACACACAACTACTACGAGATGGACCTAGAGTCCTAGGGAAATATTTGATCTTCAAGAACACTGCTAGACCAAAAGCTAGATTCACCCTATAGCTTCAGATGCATGGTAAATAGCTGACCACTGACAGGTTAGCCATGCGGAAAGTTGATATGGATCCAAAATGTGTTTTGTGCTAGATCTCTGATGAAACCAATGAATATTTATTTATTTTTTAATTTACTAAAAGATTGTGGAATAGGCCAGACTTTCTCTACATCTAATTGGGAACATGTGCAAGCAACGAAGTCCCAGAAAGCCCAGTTCTTCAAGATGGTCTATACAAAATATGTTCACAACATCTGGATTGAAAGGAATATAAGAGTTTTTGAGAAGATTAACAAAGGATAGGAAGCTATAGCCAGAGAAAATGCATGTGTTTTTAGTGCTAGGACTCCACTTAGAATCAAAACTATGCCACATAATTATTCTCATTAGATAGCTAGGTATATTTAGTTAGCGATGGTTTTATACAATTTACTCTTGGTGATTAATACAAAAGTTAGTTACCCAAAAAACAAATAAGAGAAGGCATTAGGGAAGGGTGGTGACGTGGCATACCACATGGTATTCACCTTACACAAATGTCATGCCACATGAGATGTTGGCTCTTGGCTGTCCTTGAAGAGGTTAACTAACGGCATGGGTATTTTTGTCCCCACGGCATAACGGATGTTAGAGGTAGACTATTTTTGTAAGTAGAGGTAAATCTGACCCTTTTCCCTCTCTATAATAAGGTTAGGGATGGCAGGTGGGGCGGGGCGGGGCGGGTGCGGGACGGGTTCTGTCAGGACCCGCGAAATTTAAACTCGCCCCGCCCCGCACAGGATTTAAACCTGCATACACCCGTACCTCACTCCACCCGCATTCACCCGCCCCGCCCCGCACCCGCAAATTTTATTTATTTTTTGCTTAATAAAATTTCTTTTATTTTTTAGAAAGAGATTTCGCTCGATTTTCTTATTTCTTTCATCACATATGGTCTTTATAAAAATAATTTATATACTTTGAGATTGTGTCAATTGAAGCATTTCCCTCGATTTTTGGATTTCTTTCATCACTAATGTTCTTTAGGAAA
>MU769360.1:118554-132634 GCA_026770625.1 Nicotiana glauca
CCCCCCCCCCCCCGAAAAAAAAAAAAAAAACCTTTAATTTACAGTAATGTTGCATGTTCTCTTTATCTTGCAGCATGTAATGAACATGCAGTCAGGATGTTATGGAAACAACCAACTTCGCATATAAATTGTGAAGCTCCACGAGTTCATGTGATAATTAGCCAATGGATGCAAGATGACACAAAAAGAAAGAACTATCTACCTGATATGAACCAAGGACCAATACAGAAGGGTAACAAGGATGAAAAGTGCAGCAACAAAACTTTTTGCCTTTTACGCTTCGCTCATGCATGCACTGTTGCTCTCCACTAGAGCCAATCTTCCAAACTTGTACCATATCCTCACTGAGTGATGCTAGATACTCACCGGAACTGCTCCAGCATATAGCTTGGATTTTGGAGATGTGACCCTGCATAGAGGCCCCCAAAGAAAAAGAAAAAGTCATCACAATTTGAACAACAACAACAACACAAAACCCAGTGTAATCCCATCAGTGGGTCTGGGAAGGGTAATGTGTACGCAAATTTACCCTATTTCCTAATAAAAACTCGTATAAATATGACGATAATAGAGAATCTATAAGTAATTAAACAAAATCTGGCACTGCTGGTAAGAAAGTGAGAGCATATGGTTAACTAAAGAGCATCATTTAGCGTCTCATAGGAGATGTTGAAACATATAGCTATTTGGCAAAATCATATAGTCCTCAAAATAACAGATATTAACTGGAAGAATTTCCAATAAAATCTTAAGCCAAAACCACATAAAGGTACAGAAAAAACTATAAGAGCATGGATCACTAACACATAGCACTATAATTAAGTCTAGAAAGGCCTGAAATGCTTTGATCATCATAACATCATGTAGCAAGCTTTAGTTAAGAATAAGAAGGTGCAAGTTACTTATAGGAGACAAGAAGCAACAACATAATGCAAAAGGAGGAAAAGAACTCAAGTTGTGCTCATCACTTACCCTAGTGTCATTCTGCAGATCATTACATTACAACACAAAAGCCAAAACTCCTAAGGAAACTCTACTTTTATGAGCCCATGAAAATGGTCAGATATTCAAGTGTCCAAAATGACCCATTCACAGGTTTCAGTCTCAAGTCGGTTATAACCTGAGCTATTTAGGGGAAAGCTACAAAAGAAACCCTCCACTCGGCTTTTGCCTGCCATGGGATGCAATGTAGAAGTTTTGGTTCAATTACAATACATAAGACTTTGTGGGGCAAATAGAATGATGAAGAGGTTGTCCAAGCCAATATAATGACAGTTTTTGGAAAAAAGATCAAAAAGCATCAGCACAGGTGAATGTACCGAAGACTTGAGAATATATTAAAATACAAAACAGTTTTAACAACTTAGGGAAACGAAAGTGATGCGATAATGGCCCAACCTTCAAAGGATATCTACAGGTTTGAGTTGTCTCCACATCTATTAACGATACACCATTCGCAACAGCAGCTGCAAGGTACTTCCCACGATTAGGCTGAAATCTAACTACAGTTGCACCAACCTGAAATTTTTGGGAGCTGATAAGTAGTGATGTACATAAAAGATACTGTTACTGAAATACAGAAATAGGGACCAAAATATCATCATTTCGCAGCTGAACCTACTAGATTGAGGTATCAAATAAAGGTCTATCAATACCTTTGACACTCCTGCACAACCACCATTCTTAATGTTCCAGTATCGAATTGTACTAACATTGTCACAAGAACAGATGAGGTCCTCCTTGGTTGGATGAAAGTCAAGTGACATAACAGAGGCAGAATGGCCAGTAAAACATCGTATTGAGTGGCCTGGCTGCAAGGATACGACAAACTCTAATTTTTACGGGCTTGAACTATACTTATCAAAATTCATCAAAACAAATTAAGTTAAGTACATGTACAGACGGATTGACAGAGTTCCATCAAAGAACAAATTTGAAAAGCTAGAAGTCAGAACTTAAGCATCAACACTCTTTCAACAACTCAGGAGGAGAAAAGTACAATATTTCAGATTAGAAGGATCAACGAAAGAATAACAAAAACATAGAAGTTTCAGTAAGTGGCAAAAACTCTGGGAAAAGATGTAGATAAAATTTGAATGCAGATGAAAGAGAGGACGGTTGTCCATTTAGGCATTCTTTGAAGCGCAGATATGAAAATAGTCGATCAATATAGTTTCAGCTGATTTGAACAGCGTCTAAATTCACAGATACACTGAATTTGAGCAGAAAATTTCCAACCAATACGCAGAGATTCATCTGAGAGAAAGTTCTATCACGATTGAAGAGTAATAGTCCTATCATCCGAGTAATGAAGACATAGAATGACTTACATTGTGAACATCCCAAATTTTGATAGTCTTATCAAGGGAAGAAGAAGCAAGCCGTGGCAATCTTGGACCAAACCGAACATCTGTAATTGCATCAGAGTGTTCCTCAAGTATGTACTTTTGCTCTTGTGAATCTGTGCACCATAATACAACCTACACCATTGCAGAGTAGAAACTATAACACCCAAAAGGACCCCAACAGCTAACCATAATTCAGATATGAACTCCTTATTTCACTGGTTTGTAAGACTGTTTCTTGAATACATGATAATTTACCACCTCAAGATTCAATATCACTACCTCTTTATCCCCACCAATTTCACTGGTTTGTACGACTGTTTCTTGAATACAAGATAATTTATCACTTCAAGATTCAATATCACTACCTTTTTATCCTCACCATTTGCTATCAGCTTTCCATCTGATGAAAGATCGCAGCAATTAACTGAACTGGAACGGAAAGTCCCAATTTCCAAGAGTGCAATATCTATATTGCAGAAAAAAGAAGAAAAAGTAAATAGCAAGAGTAGCAAACAGCACATCCAGAAAAAGCCAATATATTGAAGTCAGCATCAGTTGAAACCTTTACTGGTGCCTAAGCAACGCGAGATTGTGCTTTCAGTATCTGCATTGTCAGAAAGGATGAACTCTACAGAGCTATCCACAGATCCATGGTTTATGAGAGGAACAACATCAGCCTGCATTCGCAGACATATTTGGTTAGTTTGATTGTGCATCAATAGAACCACCATCTCTTAATTTGGAGAAAGAATGAGGACATTGGATATAATCCCACATAGAGGAGTCTGGGGAGGGTAGTGTGTACTCAGACCTTACCCCTACCTTGCGGAGATAGAGAGACTGGTTCCAATAGATCCTCCGCTCAGGAAAGCATAAGCACCACATTAATAAAAAGAAAACAAGTAGGGAAAACACTGAGAAGCCATGGATTGATATTATGTTAATATAGTATTAAAGCCAGTTTGAAGTCTTGGCCTGTTTTGGAAGTTTGACTTAGTTTTCTCCTGGTGTGTGAAACCAGTGGAGTTAAGATATCAAGTAAAGACTTCACATGAAAATTGAACATCATATATTGATATAATCCATGGTTGGATTAGCATTTCCTTTGTACCAAATTCACTCAGGGCTATCTGTTTACTGTTTCTATTATCTCATTACAAGAATATTAGAAGAGCGACAGCCAGGCATTTCCCAATGCAATACTACTTTTATGGCGTCAATCAAAGAAAATCAGATTAAACTTGTTCCCCAGCACATTATCCTTATTTGACTAGCTGATTAATACTATGAGATTAGTTAATTAATTGGAAAAAAAAGGGGAAACTTTTTAATTGGATCCTGGCTGCACAGCATCCCCAACGAATTGTAAGTAATAGGGGAAATAATCCGTACAATTTCAGTTGATACCAATGTAGGTGAGCAAACAGCATCACTGACATAAACACAAGCTTTATAAGAATTATCATCATGAAGCAATGCAGGCATCGATATCACATCTTCTGCACTGGGTACTGACCTGACGACATGAACTGCTTTCTCTTTTTCGTAGCACAGTTCTCTGAAGTAATCATGATAATGAAATTACACGAGGACGCCATAGTACAAGGACAAAAGTATATCCTTCACTAAACTTTCACATATGTAAGAATATGATGGATAGCAATGTCAGCTAATAGCCACAAATATAAATCAGACACTTCACTTGAATCAGTGACACCAAAATTTCGCTAAGAATCATCAAGGTAGGGAACTAAGAAAAAAGAACAAAGATACTGAACAAATATACGTAATGATGTGAAACCCTATGAAATCTGACGATGAAGTTAATCTGTAAGTCTTAACAGTAAATCTCATAGAGCCCTCATTACAATTTGTAGAGCGTCACACATTGGTTAAGAGAACGGGATGTCGTCTATTTATATATTCTGGGGCAATCATCACCTCATAAGCTAGCTTTTGAGTTTGAGTGAGGGAAAGGTCTATTTTGTATCATGTTATCAGAGTCAAACCCATCTCTATTCTTGGTTAACCCAAGTTGGGCCCATATTATGTTGTCATGCTCCAGATGTCCAGGAGCTTGCCATGCTGGTTGTAAAGTGTCCAACATTGGTTGAGAGAATGGGATGTTGTCTCTGCATATGGTCTTAGTCAATCCTTACCTTATTAGCTAGCTTTTGGGATTGAGTTAGGCTAAAATGTCTATTTTCATATCCAAACTATACTGGGTGTCCAGCAGTGTTAGGATAATAATCTATTTGAAGTCCCCCCCCCCAAAAGTAATAAGGGGCAAGAAGCAGACACCACGCATTGAACCAGTTCCTTTTCATCCTTTAAAGCTTACTGCTGAGTAAAGTAGGAACATCCGGAATACATCATGGCACTCATTACTTCAACGTTCTACAAATAATCCATCAATAATAATAATAATGAAAAAACAAAGACATCTATAGAAATTTAATAGTATGTGCTAAACTGAAAGAAAATATATGACAGAAACTCATTCAAAAAGTGCTTGTTAGAAATTATATGGGGAGAGGGATGCAGGGTTTGTAGGAATATTTGAAATTTGTACACATTACACATTACACATAACAATCGCACCTATTACTCCTCCAACTTCATATGAATAATTAATAACTCTAATGGATAGGATATTTAATGGTTCTGAGGTAAAAGCTAACCTGATCATCATCTCCAGAGGTGTTTAACAAGCTAACCTCCATGGTGGTGCTGCCACTAGCAACCCTCTTATCTTGTTGTTGGATGCTGGAACTAGGATTTTCTGGATGCTTGCCAAGAAGTGCAGACTGTTGACCATGTTCCTGACTTTGATTAGTGTTCTGCAATTGCAGCATAAGCTCATCATTTCCCTAGCACTTTTTTACAAGAATAGATATCTTTCTAAATACATCATATACTAAGTATATCAAATAAAACAGGCACCTTCAGCATAGCTGAATCTGCGAGAGAGAAAAGGGGAAGACCCACTTGAACTGGCAAATCTCTGTCCAATACAATGTTCCCGCTGAAGTTTGATAGGTCACCTTGATTCATATCCATATACTGGTCACTAAGCAGCATATGAATTTGTTGCTGAAGCTGTTGGGAGGGATGAGACAGGTGGGCTGTAGAGCTTTGTTGCTGAATAAGTCCAGACTGAAGCTGTTCTAGTCCCTATATACGGGGATATTAGTCAGTACATAGAAAGCATCCATGCCAGTGTCAATTATAAACAGGTTGCATGTTGGAACTGCGCAAATTCAGTCCAATTATAGCGACACTAAAGACTCAAAAAAATGTTTTCTTTCTCCGTTTGACTGTTTCTGATCTTCTCGTGGTTCAAATCTAAGTTGCTCGAACTCGGGTGAGGGTGTCCGGTATGGGTGCGGATCTAGAGGTCGGATCTTTAATGAAGATTCGGGGGTACAGATCCAGATACTAATAGGGATGTGGGGATTCAGCTACATGGAAAACTTAAAAGATATTCCGAGAAGCTGAATATAGAGATCAAGAGGAGAATCCAAGAAGCAGATAATAGGAAAAGGATTGACGTAGAAATTTCTATATACAAGGTATTCCAATTTATTCAATTTCGCCCTAGCTTCTGTTTTTGATTTAAAAAATCATTATATTTGTCACGAATTTCTCCATCACGTAAAAATGAGTTGACCTGATCCAGTACGGATTCCACACCCACACCACGTTGTGCCGACACGGATGCAACATGAAAAGTGAAGAGTCCGAGCAACTTAGGTTCAAATTATATTTTACGGTACTCAACTAATTATACTCGCCACGTTCAATTACAAATAAAAGCCAAGTGAAGCAGGACAAAAGTGCTTTAATTTCGATCTGAATGCTTCTGGTCTTCTCGTGATAACAATAAAAGGAAATACTTCCACATCCTTCCAAAAATATCTCTGGGATCAAGTGATAACACTTTATTTCTCTGTAAACACCTAAGATACACTCATGTCCAACATCCAGCATATATTGACCAGATATATGCCATAGGCTTCGAACATCTGCGACCAAAATTGCAGATTTCACAACTAGCGAAAAGCTTCTCTAATGTTAAGTACCCAATGAAGGAGCAAACTTCCAAAAGAACATGCACAGTTACTATCATTTTATAATTAAAAGGACATGGATAAGCATTGTTTCACTCTTAAGTGATATATTCAATCATGTCATTGTGACTTTCATACACCACAGAGTTGAGTGCTTCAGCATCTTGAAAACTATTTTACAGCCTGATTATTGGACTTTCTTTAACATTACATTTTGGTGGATATTGGAAAAGGCACAGATAATAACCTTACCATCAAGGGCCATCCTTTAAAAAGCAAACTGTTTACTCCATGATCTGCTCCTAAATCAAATAAGAAGGTGAATTAGCTACACCATTCTCCCTTTTTTCTCATTTAAATGGGATGGAGGAGGGGTATATCGAAGCTAGACTGATAAACAACATACAACTGAAAAAAACATTGGTAGTAAACAAACTCAAAGGACGAACACCATTATTTATTAATTCTTGACCAATAATCGCTCAAGTTTATGCATGTTATCAAGACTTAAATTTCAAGAGAAGAGTGAAATTAACTTTTCTGGAAGAAATAGCACAGATCTTCATTTTTTTCATGCTAAAATTAATCTTCACAAATTCATGCTACAGCAGTACACTGGTCTTCATCATGTTTAGAGCACCCATAAACAAGCAGAAGCTCCTACTTTAACATCAAATCACAAAGAAGAGACTTTTACTGCATCACGGGCAGTCATCATTCAAAATGATTCTATCTAATTTGACCAGACACAATATTGACACTTTTGATTATTGTTTAAAGTGAATTTGCTTTCATCTTGTTGAGAAGGGTGTGACTTGACCTGTAGCTGATGTGGCACTTATCTAAGTGACAGGCTGTTAGAGATTAGTTAGAGTCTGTTATAGGATGTTAGTAGGCTAATGATAGTTAAAGTAAGGGTTCCTTTTCCCCTCCTAATATTTTTTCTTCTCTCTAGAATTAGGGTTCCTTTGCTATAATTAGAAACATGCCGCATCTAAAACCTCAAACAGGAAAACCATATGTTCAAAGCTCATTACTTCAATAAAGGATTTAATTGCTAATTGTTAATACCAGAAACTTCAGTGAGTGATTTACCTGACTCGGCAGCTATGAAATTCAAAGATGGATTCATCATATTTGTTAAGCTCTGGTCCAGCTTCAGACAAAAGAAAAACTAAGCAGTTAGAGCAAAAAGCTGCTATCAATTGCCTTTCCACTTCTTTTTTTCATGAGAAATGTTTATTTTTCTCAGGTTTCTTAGTATTTTATATATTTCTATTTATCATTCCAATTTTATACTTGCTTTTTGGCAGGAGGAAGATAGTTACTTGAGGGACACGGAGTTGCTGATCCTGATCAGTTAGTTGAGGATATAAACTTAAATTACCACCAGGAACACTGTGTTGTATTTGCCTGAAATAAAACAACAATGACACTAAGGTAAACAGACGTCCTGCCATGAGAGCACCAGCAGACTTGGTTCAAACAAAGTACCCTGAGTGCTGGTCCCTATAGGTATCCAGATTTGATATGACGCTGTGATTTGCATCTAAATGCTGACGAAAACCTCCACTACTCCTTGTGTTTGCGGGTGTCTATAAAAATAAAAATGAAGAAAGAATGATTCAGATATGACGGCTCAAAAAGAAATACAAGAATGAGAGAACTAGTAGAGCAATTGTTATAACTTTAAGTTTCGCACACCTTCTTATTAGCCTCAGATAGGGGATTTCTCTGAGCTGGAGGGTAATTCTCGTAAACCCTTTTGGTTAAAGCATTTGTTGTCCCTAGACTTTGTTTTGTGATAACCTCATTGGTAGTCCCCCTGAGAAGCTGAGTATCGTAACCTTGCTGTTGCTTTTGTAGGACACCCTTCTGTTGCTGTTGTTGTTCCAATGTTTTCATCATTTGAACCTGCAACCCCAAAATCAGGAAAATAGACACTTTAACACTTTGTAGAAATCAGCCAGGCCAGCTGAAAACAAAAAATTTAGAAAATTACATTAAAATGTGATTTTTATAAACATATGGACACACGAAAATAGGCCAAAACTAGTTGTTAAAACTGTGTAACACATTGCAAGCATACCGCATTGTAAGATCCAGTAGTGCTTGAAACAGGGCTCTTACACCGAACAATGAAAACATCCCAAAAGACTGACCACCATTCAAGAAGAAAACCAGCTGGAGCATCTATAGCTGGAAAACAAATGTTTATTCAAGAAAGGCAAAAGCAAAATTGGAAAAGCTAAAGGAACTAAACTGGTTGTGTATTACTTACCAGTACGGTTGGTGACAACTTGTGCTTCAGCTTTAAATATCCTAGCGGAAGCACCTAATTTTCTCTTCACTAGATAATCATGTATATAAACATCCAACCTGTTGTCCATCAAAATTAAAACTTAAAGCGAAAAATGTAGATTATGATATTATGTAAAACAAGACGCCAAGAATAACAGGAAACCACAAGCATCTACAAAAAGCACATATCACTTTTAAAAACATCCATTGGGGTTAAAACCCATATGATTAGACGTAAACCCACAAAGACATCAATACAATACCCATTCAGAAAGAGGCTAAGAGCAAGAATAGCAAAGTAATGGCTAAAACCCCATCTCCAATAGATAGAAGAACCCAAAATCGCATGCATACAACTATAGAAATTTAACAAGGAAATGAAGTACACCCATTAGAAGAAGACAAAAAATGCAAGAAGCAGCTGGAATATAATATTATTAGAAAGTCTCTCACATTTTATCAGCTTCCATGGTGGTTGATTTTGATAGTCTGTGAAGGTGAAAAAGAATGTCTGCCTACTGATTTAATTGAAGCTTTCTTTGAATGCTGCCTACTACACGACAAATATAGGCAAAACAAAAAAGGGCAAAATGACAGTCCCTAAATAGAACATGCAAAGCACGGCAAAGAATTACGATTTGACGGTCAAAGGATATTAAATTTATTAAGTGCTCCCTTTGTTTCAATTTATATCACACAGTTCGTTTATGCAGAGTTAATTTGACTAAATTTTAAAGTTAAATTAACTTAGTATTTTAAAATTTAAATTTAAATATTTAACTACACGAGAAAAACTATAAATTATAATTTTTCTCATGTTAATTTGATAATAAAATATATTTTAAAATATTGGTCAAACTTTACACGGTTTGACTTTCGATAAGTGAAATGTGTCATCTAAATTGAAACGGAAGAAGCATATTTTATTGAAATTTTAACTAATATAGAGTAACAACAACAACAATAACATACTCCATTGTCATCCAACAAAGTAGTGTCTGAGGAGGGTAGAATGTAGGCCTATGTTATCTCGACATTTTGTGAAGGTTGAGAGCATATTTTCCGGTAGACCCCCAACTCAACAAGTGTAATTACAGCAAGATAAAGAGATAAGGTGATAAGGTGATAGAATAATTAAATGGAAAGAAACAACATATAGCAAAAGAAATCTCCGGATAGGAAGCTACGAAAATATGACACTAGTAATAACGTTACCGACTCTACTAACCTTCTAACATAATTCCCAACCTCCACATCCGCCTTTCAATAACCATGTCCTCAGTGAGCTGGAGCAGTACCATGTCATACATAATCACCTCTTCTCCATACTTATTAGGCATACCCATATCTCTCCCCCAGCCCCACAATGACCAACCTATCACACCTCCTAATTCAAGCATTTATGCACCTCCTCTTCACATGTTTGTACCATCTTAGTCTAGCTTCCCGCATCTTGTCTTCCATGGGGTCATTCCCACCTTGTCTGAAATAACTTCATTCCTAATCTTATCTTTGCTGGTATGACATGTATCCATCTTAACATCATCACTTCTGTTACTTTCATCTATATGTTCTTGACAGGTCAATACTCCGTTCCATAGTACATAGTCGGTGTCATGACCCAAAACAGGACTAGCTGTAATGGAACCTAACTCAACCCGCTAGGTAAACCAAGTATCCATAAACACAATCTAAATGAAAGTAACACAAAATAAATGATGAAATAATTGAATTCTTATACAATAACCCAAGGACTGGTAGTACAAGTCATGAACCACTAAGACTTAGATTTACAAAACTGAAATGAAATAATTACAATATCTGTTTGGAATGTACATGAACAGAATTTGAATCTAAAATTACTAAGGACAAGTGATAGCCATAACTGGAACACGGGTACATCTTCAATGCCAGCTCTCTCCATACTCAACAACATCAACTCCAAAATCAGCACGCAAGGTGCATAAGTGTAGTATGAGTACAAACGACCAGATGTACTTATCCGAACTCACCTCGGGAGGTAAAAGAAGCAATAACTATAAATGATACTCGTTATCACATGTACAGCTCAAAATTTCAACAAGTATAGAACAGATATATGATCAAACCAGGAAATCCTAGGTAAGACCACCTTGGTGCTCACAATTCATTATTTTAAAGTATTATTCTCGGTCAACAATCCAACATATAAGGAAGATATGCTAGTAAATCGGGTAAACAAATAACGCAATTGCAAGTAAAGGTGAAATGCAATAATGACATAGCAATCCATTGTGGCGCTCAATATGATCCAAATAACAACAAGCCGATAAGGTATGTTGCGGTGTGCAACCCAATTATAGCAGTAACCAACTCTCCTCAAGCTCACATCAACCAGAAACCAGTTGGTTTTTCAAAATCCGCGTGTACAACATCAAGAGAGAAACATGAGAGAGTGATTCTAGGGGGATGGATCTGTATCCACATGCAAGCACGGCTAATTCAACGTGCAACCATCCGGCGTGGTCACATGCTCAATATCATAAATCGCTCGGTGTGGTCACAAGCTCAGTATTAACCACATGGACAACTCGCATGCCATAATCAGTATCTGGATCAGCATGGACAACTCATATGTTGCACAGACAACTCACATGTTGCACGGACAACTCATGTGTCGATACTCACAATCCGTCCAGTGTGGTCACAGGCATAACAATATAATCTACCAGACACGATCACAGGCATAATAACACAATCCATCTGGTGTGGTCACATGCATAATAATACAATCTACCTGGCGTGGTCACATGCCACAGGTGAAAATAAACAAGAATACATGTATGTGATGAATGAATAACAAATTTCATGCTCTTAGACTAGTATAAATGACGTGTTAAAGTGTAGGCATGTGCAAAGCGTGTTATCATAGCTCAAATCAACAATTTCATCCCAAAAATAATAATTTTCAAGTTTATTCGGGAGATTAGCTTCTTTGTAACCTCAAACATTATTCAATTAGTTCACAATAATATTACAAATACGAGAAACATTCTAGCTTAAAGCACAATAGTCAATTCTAGGCATATCATTCTCTAAGAACTATCCTGAGCATGGATAAATAATATGGTGCTCGCATATGGGCTCAAACCCCACACAAATAGCACATATAGCACGTACTTATCACAAATAATTCAGGCAACTAGTGCCACAACCAAGTTTAGATAAAATACTTACCTCAAGCAACAAACAATACTTTATAAGCTCCATCCCGTACAAATTGACCTCCGAATAACTCAAAACTAGCCAAAAATAACTCAAAATATCAAATAATGCCCAACGAAACAAAACAAATCGATGAAGGTTGAATGTTTAATCAAATACTCAAAAGTCAACCAAAAAGTCAAACCCCGGGCACGCACCTAGGAATCCGATAAAACTCATAAGTTCTAAAAATTCATTTAATTATGAGTCCAACCATATTAATTTCACTCAAATCCGATCCTGAATCGATGTTCAAAACTCAAAAATGCACTTTAGGAAATTTTAGACAAAAAAAAAACCCCAATTTCTCTTTAAAATTCATAATCCAAATTCCAAAATCGAAGATACAATCATGAAATATAATCAAATCCGAGTAGAACACACTTACAAACTCACCTGAGCCCCTGGACCCTGTCCAAACATGCCAAGAAAGTTCCAAAACATAACATGGACCTACTTGAGGCCTTAAATCACACATAACAATATCAAAACTACGAATCTCACCTCAAATCAAACTTGATGAACTTTTGAACATTTAACTTCCAAAACTCGTGCCGAACCATATCAAATCAACACGGAATGACCTTAAACTCCATAGAAACTTGGGATGAATTAGTCAAGCAATTCCACAACAAGTTCCACCCGCCCAACAAAACTGCTCAACCAATTGATGAGATCGTAAGCTTCAAGCAGAAACCAATGGAGACATTACATGAGACATGGAGCAGGTTTAAAGGAATGTTGATTATGTGTCCTCACCACGGTGTTCCAGAAGAGATGTTAGGACAACGATTTTACATGGGGCTGTCTGACAGCATGAAGAATATTGTAGATGCCTCAACCGGTGGGGCGTTCTTGAGCAAGACTTGGAGAGAAGGTCAGAATTGCTGGATAAGATGGCACAGAATTCGGGATGGACAACTAGGAATGCACCTATCACTCCTGTGGTGCACTCAGTGCCTCTTGATCTTTCTAACACTATGGCTGAGAATATGGCGACTCTCTTGACACAGATGAGCATACTCACCAAAAAGGTGGAGGAATCAGGAGTTAAGCAGCAGGTACATATAGTAGATACTACCAATGGGGGTTTGTGCGCATCTTGCATAAGCCAACCAATTAGTAATCCATGGAATCCAGAGCATGATTATCATCATCAGCACCCTGAAGATATGAACTATGTGGCTAACTATGGAGGTCAGAGACAAGGAAATCAGAATTGGGGTCACCAGACTCAACAGCAGTACAGGCCACCCCAGCCACAGTACAACGCCGGAAACATGGGAGGTATGAGACCCCCCAACAACATGGCACCGTATCCTAGACCACAGGGGTACAACAATCAGCAGCAAGGGTACCATTAACCTCAGCAACAGCATGGTGGAAGACAAGAAGATGGGTTTGTAAGACTGGAAGCAATGATGCAGCATGTTATTGGGTCCAATGCCAAGATGAATGAAAGAGTGGATACATATGATGCAGCCATTAAAAATATTGAGGTACAAGTGGTCCAGATCTCGATGTTGTCGAACAATCGTCCTCAAAGGACATTACCTGCAGATACCCAAATCAATCCAAAAGATCAGGGCCCAAAGCAGCTGATGGCAGTGAGTCTCCAAATCCAAAATGGTAGGGATCTAGATGTTGAACAAGAAAGAGCTCGAGGTAACATACAGGCTGAGACACTCATTCCAGTGCACATTGAGCTAGATGAGTCTACGGTATTGACAGAGGTGACAGTCCAGCCCACACCTGAAGAGAAGGATATGCAACAAGAGATCGGAAAGTAGATGAGCCAGTTGAAGAGCCAGTAGTTGAAATAATAGCTGAGAAAGAGAAATCTCAAGTGATTGGGAAGAAAAGACCTCATGCACCATTCCCAAAGAGGTTGGCCAAGCACCAAAAGGAGGAACAGTACAAAAAGTTCTTTGAAATGCTCAAGCAAATTCAGGTAAACATTCCATTGATTGAAGCTTTAAAAGAGATGCCTCGGTATGCTAAAATGATGAAGGATTTGATGTCTCGGAAGTTTGACTTCCAAGACTTGGCGACGGTGACACTTACTCAGACCTGCAGTGCAGTGGTGTCTAGACCTGTAGCTGAAAAGTTATCTGATCC